>UELU01100585.1:0-20460 GCA_900490025.1 Megastigmus dorsalis | reverse complement strand
CAAATTTCAAATGATTTACAAAGAAATAATAACTAATAATAACTATATTAAACATCCACTTTTTGAAATTAATAATTTGTAACTTTTATTACTTGTTATTTTTCTTTATTACGAATTAACTTTACGTTTAAATAATAATAACTATTATTATTACTCTTTTACACAGATACATGCAATACAATGCAAAAAATAATCAAAAATATAACTGATAATATAACTATTATTATTTGTTTCTAAAAAATGAAAATAGTTAATAACTATTAAAAACTGTTACTATAGTCTTAAATCTTGCATTTATAAATCGTTATTAATTATTGTCAGTTTTTTTTATTTATTATGAAAAGCTAATAATAATTATTACACAAAATTTTTACCGCTTGGAACATATTTGTAATTTTTATAAAACATCAATGGCTTTCAAGAAATAAATTTATTTCTCGCCATTTACATAAGGTTATAGTCTGCTTGCGGTTCGCAGGGGTGCTTTCTAGGGGTTGGGTTAGATAGGTTAGTAATAGGTCGGTTAGTTGGGGTAGCTCGCTTGCGGCATAGTATCCAACTATTTCAAGAAAAAACAATCGACTAAAGTCGCTTTCTCCGGAGTTAGAAGGGTTGGCCTGCTTGTGGTTTGGTAGGGGTGGTTTGTAGCGGTTAGGTGGGTTAGGGGTAGGTCGGTTAGTTGAGGTCACTCGCTTACGGCGTAGGATCAAACTATTTCAAGAAAAAACAAACGACTAAAGTCGCTTTCTCCGGGATTAGATGGGTTAGCCTGCTTGTGGTATGGCAAAGGTGGTTTCTAGGGGTGAAAGACCCTTATAACATTTTTTCTTGGAAAATCCCGAAACCGTCAATTGAAATTTGGAATTTTCTCATAATCAGTGCAATTTTTAAATCATTCGAGCTGATTTACTAAATTACATGTCGTAAAAAGTAAAAAAATAGCGTATTTACCCCTATAAAAAGGGGGGATGCAACTCTTCGGCATAAATGTTGTGTCCTTAGAAGCGCCTTTTCATAAGAAATTTTTTGGCTTGAGTTTATTCCAAAATATTCATTAGATGCTGAGAAATATTAAAAAAAATAATTTTAGGGATTGATTTTGGGGGTGATTTTGAGGGTTGCCTTCTGCAACGTGTAAAAATTAGAAAGATTAAAATTTAAAATCAATCGAGTGGCAATGCTCGAGTTTAGAGTAATCGTATTGAATGAATCTAAAAATGCAGTGCTTGGCACCCTTATTTAAATCTGCCTGTACAGAGAAATAGCAAACCGTGATTATAATAATTAATAAATATTTAGACTGGAAATTAACTGTCATTTGCCTCCTAATTATAAGCGCGGGGAAGCTACCGAGTCACTCCCATGCTCAGTCAAATCCGAACCCCCCGTTATAGCCGATAGGCGTAAAACTGCATGCAAGATATAGTATTATTTTGTTATGGTTAAGTAATACCCATCTTCAACTCGAGCAAACATAAGTGGATATTGAAGATGATCGTAGGATCGATGAAGTTCTGATACGCGTTGCATTTGTCTATCACAACAATTTAACACAATGTATCTTGGTCCTTTATCTTCATCGACCAATAGTACAGCTACTTCATTCGTAGTAGGAAAATTATATCGACCTCTTTGCTGATTTGTGGACTCGTGATCAGAATAAATGATTAACTTATGATAAATTGTATTATTAGATTAAATTATTATTTTCTAGTAGAACTTTTTACAATGTTTCTATAATTTCTTGTTCTGAATTTGGCACAATATTTGAAAGAACAGATAACTGATCTGCATCTGAAATAAAATAAATTTGTGGAAACTGGGGACTAGCTTCAGGATTAGATAAAAGACTGCCAAGAAGATGATATACCTACCCTTGAATCTTAAAATTTGGCTTAAAATTTCCTTCTTTCTCCTGCTTGATGCCAAATGAATTGATTTGAAATAAAGTATTGTACTTCCTAATATTATTTAAAAAAATTTTTGAAAATTGATGTGTGCCTAAAATTAAACTCTTTAGAGGTTTTGGTGGTTTAGGAAGCTCATCGAGAAAATCTTTACCCCCCGAGCAACATAGACATGGAGCCTCATCGGTCCATTTCTTAGCAAAACAATGATAACAAGCTTTATTCATGGAACCAATTTGTATATCCTGAAGATTGATGTAATGAATATTTGGATCATATTCGAAAGCAGATCGAAAATTTGGAGAACGAATTTTATTGCGCAAGGATCGCAGTCGTTGATTTTCATGACGCTATAATCATTCTTGTGAGGATTTTCGTAGTCTGCTAGTAGACGCCAGTAAAGATTGTTCGAAGAGTTGTAATTCTCTAAGAGGAATATTTTCATTATTGCGCCTATTGCTTGCGCCGTTTAGGAGTTGTGAAAGTCTAGCTTCACGTTCTTCTAGACATTCATTATTTCTCCATAAACGATTACGTCTCGCTTGAGGTGAATTTCTAGCCAAATTTGCTTTAGGCATTTCAAAAAATGACCACAAATAAAATAATAAATTTTAAAAATAAAATAATAATTTTTAAAAATAAAACAGCCAGTAAGAATATTCATTAATAAACATATATTGAGTGCAGTAAAAAGAAATATACTCAAAAACAGTTTGCTCTATACTGGGTTTCACTCTCCTACTTATCTCCTCGACGACGAATGTTAAGGTAAGTGTTCTCCAAAAACTGTGCATCGCCGCCTGATGGCAGACGTGCGACTCTGCTTTCCTACACGGCAGCACGCGACTGCGCGAGTACTCTGCCGAATTTCATTTTTATTCCTGTTCCATTGTAAAAAAGAATGAATATTTTTTACTTCTCAATCGTGTAAACATTGAATTACCATCAATAACTTTCTGAATCACATTTTTTGAAAAACTCGCCATTTAGATAGCGTGTACCAAAAGCGTCAAGTATCAGTTTGGTTTGATCTGGGCCCCATTGATTTCTTGAAGTGCCTACATTAAAAATTTTAGTTAATAAAAATTATATTTTGCGAATCAATATTTATCCGGCGCATATTTTGCAAATAAAAATTTCAATATAATCATTTAAAAAAAATTATTTATAATCTACAAATATGTCGAATTTTCATGTTAGTAATTGTAATTTATATTACCTTATTTGTATTAATATCACATAATAAGCAAAGCATAGTTACACTTTTTCTGTAAGACAGTCGATTTCTCTCCTCTATTTTGCGGTTTGAAATCAGATTCAGAACCTTCATCTTGGTTATATTCATCTATCTCGCTAGAACTATCATCTTTTCATAACTCCTTCTGTGAACCAGATTCCGTGTATGACCCTTGGGCATACTCAAGTCATTGCGATACTTGCAAAATATCTTGCGTTCCCACAGGCTGACGATAAATTTTTAAGTGAATCTCTTTGTCTTGGTCCATAAATTTTGAGAAATTGCCGATGTAATTAGGAATTCATACAAAAACTAGATGTGAGGACGGTGATCGACACTTTCGTGTTCTTAACCACTCAACCTAGTCCACAGCCCTAAAGAAACCAAACTCTCCCGGTCAATGTTGAGTGAAGGTCGATGGCCGGAACCACGCTGGCCGGGACAGGGCGTGGAACTTTAGGGCACTACATTATCCCAGTGATGTTGGGGGATCCAGAGAGCAACTGCCTAGGCATCGGGGCTCAACTGGGATTCTACCCGAACACACAGATAATAATAATAATAATAATAAGAATAATGTAATAGTATTTATATATTTCTTTAATGAGAAAAGAAACCCGTACTAATAAATCTGCGATTGTTAAAAAAACGTAAAAAAATTAATATTCTAATGTTCTAAGGATTTTAGTCGTAAGTGTAATAATGTATGCAACTTATAATGCAATTTGTATGAAATAAATGGAAATTAAATTTGTTTTAATATAGATTGTATCATATATTATCATTTTGTATGCACTTTCAAGCAATGAGCAAAGAATTTTTGTCATTTAAAGAATTAATTTTAGATTATAGAGCTGGAAGTGGTTACAGGATTGGCATTTATATTACGTATCTATCAAATTTAATAAAAAAAAAAAAAAAAATTTTCTTGCTTCAGGTACAAGAGGGTAAAGTTCAAGACTGAAGTAGTAGTATAATAGTACTAAGGTCTATAAATGTAAATAATTATAGTAGAGATTTATCAAAATAGTGAATACTTAATTTATTTGTATCAAATAATCCATCCGATCCATTTCATTTAATCATATAAATCTGTCAATAGTTTTACTGAAACTTTAAATAAATAATGCTACTAACAAAATTTAGCTTACTAGTAATGCAAAGTATACTTATTTACAATAATATTGATATACCACAAGAAATAAATTGTAATGAATATTCTATTGCAATATTAAATACAATTCTTGAACTATTTATTTCAGTGCAAGAGTATTTCCATTTGCTCTATTCTACTATTTTTTTCATTTGGGATACGATAAGGAAGAGTTCCAGCAAAAATTGTAAGAGCACGGGCTTGGTCTCTGAGATCTTGTAATTGTTGCTCTCTTGCTATTTCATCCCCTGGTTCTGTAGATCTCAATTTTTTATATTGTCGGTAAAGAATAGTCATTGTAACTAATAGAACATCTACTGACCAATCACTTCACCAGTTCTGATGTTAAGCAACGTAAAGCAGTAACTCTTTTCTCAACTACCTTGAATTATCCTCAATGGTAATAGTTTCGAATCTGCTATTGTCTAAAAATAAAGCAAAATGGATAAAATATATTCTTATATATTTATAAAAAATATGTATTATATTCTTAAGACCTGTATACAAAGAAATGAGGCTTACTCTAAGATCATTCTGATGCTGATCATTGAGAAACTGATCAAAAAATACCATAAGGTCTCTTAAGGTATAAAAATTAGCCACTGATTCTGCAGCGGCTTGAACGGGCAAGCCCTGATACCTATAAGGAAAATTAATATATTGAAAAATATTTAAAGAAATCTTTAATATTTATAAACCCTAATTTCACTAACAAGGGAACCACCCCAACCCTACCCCACCGATTGTGATTATTTTTGGATATGTTATAGTACTTAAAAAAATAATAGATACGTATTTTTTCTTATCGGCTGACATCCACTTTTAAGGGGTGAAATCCACCCCCAAAGTCAATCCCTAAAATTATTTTTTTTCATATTTCTCAGCATCTAATGAATATTTTTAAATAAACTCAACGCCAAACAATTTCTTATGAAAAGCGCTTCTAAGGACACAGCATTTATGCCTAAGAGTTGCAACCCCCCTTTTTATAGGGGTAAATTCGCTATTTTTTTACTCTTTTACGACATGTAATTTAGTAAATCAGCTCGAATGATTTAAAAATTGCACTGATTATGAGAAAATTCCAAATTTCAATTGACGTGTTTCGGGATTTTCCAATAAAAAATGTTATAAGGGTGTTTCACCTCTAGAAACCACCTTTGCCATACCACAAGCAGGCTAACCCATCTAATCCCCGAGAAAGCGGCTTTAGTCGTTTGTTTTTTCTTGAAATAGTTGGATCCTACGCCGCAAGCGAGTGACCTCAACTAACCGACCTACCCCTAACCCACCTAACCTCTAGAAACCACCACTACCAAACCACAAGCAGGCTAACCCTTCTCACCTCGGAGAAAGCGATTTTGGTCATTTGTTTTTTCTTGAAATAGTTGGATCCTACGCCGCAAGAAGCTACATGAACTAACCGACCTGCCACTAACCTACATAACCCCTAGAAAGCACCCCTGCGAAACCGCAAGCAGACTATAACCTTATGTAAATGGCGAGAACTAAATTTATTTCTTGAAAGCCATTGATATAAATCTAGCACTATAATAGTAAGTAACTTTTTAAATGCTTGACTTCTCTTGGCCTATTATCTATAATGAATTATAAGTCAGAAATAACAGAAAAATAAAGACTTAAAAAATCAAAAGGTACATTTTCCCTATTAACCCTTTCAGTCACAGAAGCCTATATATATATATACATATATATACAGGCTACCTATTTTTTTATTTTTCTCGTCATTTTTTTAATATCTCATTAAAAATCCTTAAACTTCTGCATTTTTAGTTACTTTAGTGTTGATAGAACATAAAAATAGAGTTTAATTGATAAATTTTCTATATATGGGCTTCTGTGACTGACAGGGTTGCTCGCGCGGTCTTTAACATACTCTATCTCGAAAAAAACGAAAAACTCCCTTTTTTTTATTTATTATTTAAATGTAAAAAAACCTCATCTTTCGATTGAACACACTTAAAAAAAGATAAAATTGGTCCATCTTTGAGAAAAATGAAGAAAAAGATTTCTTTTTGAATTTTCACCCTGAAAATGGGAAAATTCTGGAAAATGAAATGTACCATTGGAAAGCTCGTCTCAAAGGCGGGCCGGGCGCGCCGGACCGGCGGTACGTCTTCTTTTTCGCGTTGTATATCTTATAATAAATATTATTTGCACTCTGTGCAATACATTGATTTCTATGTAAAATTTCCTCAGCTTTCGAATAAAAGTATTAAAAAAAATATTAAAAATACACTTTTCGAGATATAACATATTTTATATTTTTTAAAGGTGAAAATAAAGAATTTCGGAAAAAATACTTACACCAATGGAAAGCTGAGAAAAAAATACACAAAATCTATGTTTTATATATTTTTGTTGAGTTCATTTAGGTAGTTTAAACACGAGTTGAACACAGCGTGTTTTGGCGCTCGCGCGCCGTGCTTGGAGAGTTGACGTGAAACGCCTCATATTGGATTGCGATCCGAAAGCAAATTCAACTGGATTTTCAAATGCAGCACGCTTTACATCTACCTACCCACTTTTATACCATGAATATTTAAATAAATTTATATATCTCGGTGATGATAATTGATTATGAACTAATAATTGCATTTTGATGATATTATTTCGTAAATGAAGATTTAAATCTTCATTCTATAATATTACTCTATCAGAAAAATGTCTTACATAATTTTTCCACACTCGAAATCCAAATACATCTAGTGGTTATATTTTACTAGTTGTACCTCTTGGAATTAATTACAAAGTAATTTCTTTATTTTGAGGTTTCGTTTCTTGTATTGCTGAAGGACAATGCCCGCTCCATGAATCAATTAATAGAACGCTCGATGAATCAACATTTGGATAGTAAACTTCTTTTAGCCGAGTTTTAAAGTGATCTGAAATTATATAAATTTTAAAGAATTATAATTATATATAGAACATCTAGTAAAACAATTAATTAATTAAACTACCTGATGTTAATTTTCCAGATTTAGAAGCCATAATATATACGTTCTGAGGTTGGAATAAGTTTTCTTCTACAACTGGTCCAAATTCACCACGTTTTTCTTTAAGAACTAAAAAATGAGGTGATAGAAGACTGCCATCGCCTGAGATACAGATTGCACTAGACATTGAATTTGACTTTCTTCTTCAACTGCTAATGTCCGACCAGAATGTAATTCCGACTGAAATCCACTCTGTACCGAATTAAAAACATTTTCTATATCTTTTTCTTGAATAAGTTTTTTAACTTCAATAATAAATTCATCTGCTTTTTTGTAAATATTCTGCTCCTTCAAGAGTTTTTTTTGTTACGACTTTATTAATTTTTCTGCTGAAAACCCAATAACCCAAGTATTCGATGCTTTAAATCTAAAATCTTCATGCTCAATATCCTTTTGTGCTTGTAAAGCCCATTTTTGTAAATCTTTGTCATGGATGATATGACCGGTATCGACAGCAGTTTTAAAATTGTCTAATATAGTTTTTGCCCAACGTTTTAGCTGCTAAATTGATTGCACTTTCCGAAATCGGTATTGCACAGTCTTTAATGCAAGATTTTTTGTTATTCCACTTCTCCAGAAATCCACGGCTCTTTCTTTATAGTCATGATGTAATTCTTCTACATCTGATGTGCACACTTGTAAATCTTCATTTGTAGTCCAGATCTTATCATAATCTTCCACGATTTGTATTTCAATATTTTTATATGGTTTTTCAAATACCAAGGTTTCATCCTTCATCACTTCAATATCATTAAACTCTTCCATAGCGTTAAATAAAATTTTTTCAATGCTACCTTTTAACTCTATCTCCCGTTGTGATATTGGAGTATTTTCTAGCTTTAGATCTTGGATTGTTATAAGAAGTAGATTTATTACGTTTATAGGATTGACAATCATTTTGAAAACCTAAAATATAAGTAACAAATCATAATTGTACTGAAAAGAAAATTTCCTCAATTAAAATAAAATTTATTATGTGCTTCTAACGGTGAATTATAGACAAAACATTTTTTAGTTTTCTCTTATTGTTAATATTTTTTGTTTTAAATCTCTTATACATCCATCATTTACAAAAAAACGAACAACTTTATTTTTAGGATATTTTTTACTTCCTAATATACCTTTAAACTATCTTTCACGTCATAATTTCCTACCCCCCCGCTCCTTTAATCATCCATCTACATTTTCTTTGAATTTAACAAAATTTTTCAATTATCACTTTCAATGAGAAAAATAAGGTACATGATTTTAGTTATTTCAAGAGGAAACGAGAGTTAAGAATCGATATGTAAGTGATAGAAAAATTTAAGTCAGGATGTTGAATTTATTATAAATTTATTTTATATACATATATATTTAATTGTTATTTATTTTATTCGTTTAGTTTAGATTTAATTTTAGTTTTAATTGTGTATTTACTTTATAATAATTAATTTATTTAATTATTAATAATTTAATTAATCACTGTATACTTCAGGGAGTACCGCCATCCCTCCTGAGGCTGTTCGGTTTATTTGTCTGTTCCAATTAATAAAAAAAACGGTAAATTACATAAGCTTCATATTGTACAAAATGCTTAATAACATCGAGGTACTTTACCTTCTTTATAATAAATTTTTATTTATATACTTCAGTTGAAAGCGTGAGTTTAACATAGTGTGAGACACGTCAACTTTAATATTTAACTTCATTATATATTCTTGTTTACAAGCAAATAAATTTATTTCATCACTTTTTCACTGCATCCTCAATACAAAAACGATTATTATATATTTTTACACTGCACAAATACTATGTTCAAATGTTAAACTATAAAAAAATTATTACAATTCAGTATGCATCTGAAATCAAACAAATGCAAAGTATAACTGCCAAAATAAAATTTCTGCGTTGTTATTGTGAAATTCGAGTTGCGCGAATCAGGGATGAAAATAGATTCTGCCGAAAAGCAGTGTGACTTCGATAAAAATATCCATACAAAAATGTTTACTGGTAAGAAAAAAAAGTTGTATTACAAGTATTGAATATCTGCACAGCAAATAATACTTTCTTTTATAATTTAACATAATAAGTCAACCTCATTTTTTGGTTTCTTAAAGAGGGAGTGTTATCTTGTTAATAAAAAAGCGCTTCGAGATAATACGAGAGAAGTTTCTTTAAATATATTTAAATCGAAATATATTATTTTTAAATAGTCTGTTGGGTGTGTGTGTGCGTGTACGTGTGCGTGTGCGTGTACGTGTGAGTGTGCGTGTGTGTGTGTGTGCGCGTGTGCGTGTCTGTGTGTGTGTGTGTGTGTGTGTGCCAGTATATGCGTGTGCAAGTTTGAAATTATGTAATGAAATTTTATACTTTCATGAAAAATTTTTTTACAACTTTATTTTGTACGTGGCATTGTTGATATGTTTGAGATTAACAGTGTTCTTACATAAAATTGTAACAAATATTATCATTAATTTTTAAATTACTATTATATATTAATTTAGATTTTATTACTAAAAAAAATTTTAGTATTTCAACTTTTTTTTGCATATCAGTAACATGCATATAAATGATTTTCCATCAGACATTTATTTTGCAAGTTTGCAGACAATTTTTTTGCTTTTATAAAATTACTTTAATTTAAAGTATACGTATGAAATAAATATATATAAAGATATACACATAAGTATGAAAAAGAATACCGTCTTCCAGTAAATTATACTTTTTTATAATAAAACAATGGAGTTGCTATGGACAAACAACATTGAAACCGAGAGTAATTCCGATAGCTGAGATAGAAATTTTGATTATGGAGCAAAAGAAAAGATTTAATTTTAAATCTATCAAGTATCAGTATAATAATATAAAAAAACGAAAATGTAATGCTTACACTCATAATCCTATAACGATATAGTAGACGGGGCGAAATTAACCCCCGGAAATACAATGCTAATTAATTATTTGATGCATAATAAAGCGTTCCAATATTTCCAGTGCAAAAACATGTTGTAATTAATTTTTATAGTGCTAAAAATCGATATATTTAATTTATGTTAAACTCACGCTTTCAAATGATTTTTTTGAAAAGACCCTGTGAGACACGTCAACTTTAATATTTAATTTTCTTCATAATAGAATGATTTTTCATTCCATAGATCTTATTGAAAAATTTTAGTACCAATAAAACGTAAAAAAATATAACGTTTGCCCTTACAGAAAATACGGAATGCAACCTGCTTTTTATACGAAATATAATGGCGTTTATTTTATTAAAAAGGTCCAAATAGTTCTTGAGATATTTAAAAAAAACTGTTTTTGAAGGTAAACTTTAAGGGCGAATTTCACCCACTAAATCGACGAATTAGCACGTAAAAAAAACACGTGTCTAATGATTTTTCATGCACTTTAACATATTAAATAATGAATGTAGCGCCTCGTATGGAAATGTGTAAAATAACGCCACAAATGGCCTTTCAGTGTTCTAATAAAACGTTCGGCTATGGCTGCCTTGACATCCGGATCCCGAGCAGTGCGATAAATAATGTTTGTCGTTTTCAATAGCTGCTGTACTTCACGGCCTATAAATTCTTTACCTTTGTCTGTCTGTAAATATATAGGGTGTTGTGCTCTTGCGCTGCCATTGTTATTTTTTTTCATTAAAATTTGTTCAAACGCCTTAGCAACAGCTTTAGATGTCTTGTCTAAAAAAGGTTCCGCCCACGCATACTTTGAGAATACATCTATGACTACAAGTACATAGGCGTATCGATTGTTATAGGTCTTCAAAGCTCTACAATCAGCTAAGTCGGCTTCCCACACCTCGTTAGGACTAAATACGTTGTAGATACGTCGTGGGAATCGATGCTGCACCAGTCTCTGCAGATTGTGAGAATCCTGAGCGTTGAGCCACTGCGAAACCTGTCCCGGACTATATTTTTTGCTTACATCATGTGCAACCTTACACCCACCAACATATGCTGATGGGGCAGACAGATCGTGATAAAGATGCTCAAGCGTCTTCTCCATCTGGCTTTCTCTTACTCACTGACCTTTTATTTCTTCTGCCAGGCTTACTTGTAACAAGATTTCTAATGCGTTTATAAAACTTATCAAAAGCAATTTTGCTAACCATGCAAAAAGCAGTCATCAGCGCTAGCCGGAGGCTAACTATATTACTCGCATACGCAAGCGGTTATAGCGTTAGCCGGGAGACTAGCCATCTTGCTCGCATGAGCGAGCGGTTATAGCGCTATCCGGAGGCCAACCATCTTAAGCGCATGCGCGAGTGGCTTTAACGGTAGCCAGTAGAAAGCTATATTGCTTGCACAACTAGTGAAACCGTGTATGCGCATATTTTTGCTATCTATCAGTGTGCGTGCGTGCGCATGTGTTCGCGTTGCTATCTATCAGTGTGCGTGTGTGTGTTTTAGACTTTATAGTCGTAAGGATTGCTCTTTTCGGGTGAAATAAAAAGCCGTTTAGCATAAATGGGTTCGCAAATTTTACATTCACCCCGTGTTATGACGTCGTGATGTGCTGTACGTCTTAACGCATCATAAGTTACAAACAACGGAGGTATTATGCCCTTTACGAGATTGCGCATGGAGACAAAATTAATTTTCTCGCTTGCGGCAGAGTTTAACCGTATATCCTTCACCTTGCAAACGCAAGACTCTGTGCCATTGGTCGTTAAAAATTTATAGGCATAAAATTTTGGGCCACCCGAAACAAAGGATGTTACGTGTTTACCACTGCCGTAGCCTGCCAATTCATCAGTAAGGTCGCCTAGGAACTGACCTGTTGGCGGGTCGTAAGCGTCACTGCCCTCTTTACGTGCGTAAATAATCGAGTCCGCATCATAATACAGGACGCATTCTCCTAGTGGCTCTAAGTACGAGAAAAGCTTTAATCGGGTAAGCGCTATGGTGTATGCTGCGACGACAACATTACATAATGGCAAGGCCTCAGTAGCGCCATCTTTGTAGTGATAGCTCACATAAATAGTGCTATCATCGATTGGTAAAACAGAGTTGTTTTCTGGATCGCATGCTTACATCTCAGTCTTCGACATATTCTCTCTTTGACCAGACTTGGCCCACAATGAGTTCAGACACAGCTTTGCCACCGACCGTAATCCCGCATTGATCTCGATCCGGTCTTTATCAAACTTAATACCCTCCTGACGCTCAAATTCAACAATATGGCGGTTCTTCAGATCCTCGGTGTTGCTGCATTCTGGTGGATACCCGGAAGCGCCATATTTGCAGATGTATGGGTACAGCGAGCATACATCGGCATATCTGATCGTTTCTCCGTCTTTGACGTCATACGATTTCACAGTATTTCCCGTTCGACCACCAAAAAATGCGTCCCGAGGATCAAGCGGTGAGTGCCATTTTTGTGTTTTCTCCTTGATGTATTTCGTCATTTCCTCATTTTGTGCGCATTCACTATCAAACTGGCATTCCCACTTCTCAATTAGGTGGTAGCCAGCTGTTTTGATTTTTTCCGATATCCTGATCGTACTTACATACCGCTCGGTCATTGTACTCGCATCAGCGAGAGCAACAGTCCTGTTCAAGGCATAGCATTTAATGCAGCCGTACCAGTAGCAGCCATGAAATTGCAAAATCACTTTGCAACCATCATCTAACACGCAATAGCCATCCACTAGAGGGCCTTCCGGCAGTCGCTTTTCCCTAGAGCGCAATGAACATTGAATTTGCTGCTTCATTATTTTTTCCATCCAACAGAGCCGCTGAAGGGCCTTTAAAGACTGCTTGTTACATAGTCTGTACCCTTCCTGTGGAATAATGCCTATAATGACAGATTTGCAAACCCCGCAACCCCCGACCCCAATGATGTTCGCCTCCATCGCCCGCTTCTATTTCCGGCCACTATTATGTATTAAGACTAGAAAATATTACTAAAGAAATATTGTAATACGCACCAGAATATCCCAGAAAATGACAATCCCTGTATTTTTTTTTTGGGATCTCCCAGAAAGTTACAATTCATACTAAAAATTGTCCAAGAAATACTAGAACTTGACTATTTATATAAATATATGTATTTAGATTCTTGTATGTATATGCCTCTTGTTTACGCGCGAAGCTCGTTTCTGCTCGGTGTAGACGAGTGCGTAGAAAATCGGGATTACGTTTGCAGCTTTCTTGAAGAGAAAGCGGATTTGCGCGTGCACGCGAAATAGCAGTAGTTTGGTCATGTTATCAATTATACAGCAATAAAATTAAATGATGATTTATTACTGCTGCAATGTAAAGTAAGTAAAAAATGCAAAACTGGGGTGGTTAGTGGAAAAAGTCACTCGGGGTCGACCGCGTGGTGCCGATAGCTGCTTGTAGAAAAACTCTAATTACAGCGTGCTCCGGTTTAGGCCGTGGCTAGAGTGGAAGAGAGCGAGCCTCGGGCGTGCAGCTCCTTTGCATGCCGCGAGGCTCACGTATTGATAAGCGAGGGAGGGGATAAGTGTCGCACTGACCGATCGCGACACTTATCCATTAATCAAGCAACCTTTGACTTGCGCGGCGCTCATTTTGAAAGAGCGGCTGGGACATACCACCCGCCTCGTTGTCCAGTGACAATGAAAAACACCGTGGAAAAAAAGAAAAAATAATGATCTGAAAAGGTAGATAAAGTTAGTAATGTAGGCATAGTCGAGGATAGATGTAGATATATACGCAGAAAAGTAGTAAAGATAATAGATAGAGAACAATAATTATCGTTGGTCTTGCTCGTTTCTTCCCTGGTTCACGTGATCATCTGGCGGAGTACCGCCCGCCATGAGCGGATCGGGGAGCATTGGAGGTGAACGTGGCGTTGATGGTCTTGAGTTGTCATCCAGGAAGGATGTTAATTGGACCGGTAGACGGAGGACCTTCACTAACGGTCGTTGAAAGGTAGACGTGGCAGTGCGCAGTGTGAGCATACGAGTAAGTCCTTCGGGGCCTGGGTGCACCTGCTCTACAAGGGCTAGGGGCCACTTGTTGAGTGGTTGAAGATCGTCTGTTATAAGTACCAAGTTCCCCTCGTGTATTGCGATGGTTGGCACAAACCACTTTTGGCGCTGTTGAAAGTGGCGTAGTACTTCCGCTTGCCAGCGTTTCAATAAGTGGTTCCGCATGAAAACGGTCCACCTATATCGCGGCACACTTGCATCAGAAAAAGAATCTTTGGGAGACTCCGGAGATGACGTTAATGCCGCTCCCACGAGGAAGTGTCCTGGCGTAAGGGCGGCGATGTCCTCAGGGTCGTTGCTGAGAGGAGTTATTGGCCTTAAGTTGAGACAGGCCTCGATCTGCGCTGTCAGAGTCGAGAATTCCTCGCAGGTGAGCTTGGCATCTCCAATAACTCGGCGCAGATGGTGCTTGAAGGCCTTCACTTCGGCCTCCCAGAGACCGCCAAAATGCGGCGCACGTGGAGGGATGAAGTTTCAGTTCACACGGTCCTTGGCAACGGCTTCGGCAACTTCCTTGCTGAAATGCGTCGTAGCCTCAAACAGTTTTTGTAGCTCGATGTTGGCTCCTTGAAAGGTGGTTCCGTTGTCGCTATAGATGGTGTTGCAGAGCCCTCGTCTAGACACAAATCGTCTGAAGGCTGCCAGAAACGTGTGAAATGTGTAGTCTGACACTACTTCAATATGCACGGCTTTGGTGACCATGCCTACGAAGATAGCTACGTAACCTTTATAGGTCTTCTGTCCTCTGACCTTGGAGGTACGTAGCATGAAAGGGCCGGCATAGTCCAGTCCAGTGATTATGAATGGGCGAGCTGGAGTCACCCTGACTGCAGGCAATGGTGCCATTTGTTGAACTCGTGGTCGTCCTCGAAACCGGTGCATCTGACGCACTGCCGCACTATTTTCCTGATGAGTTTGCGTGAGCGCACTAACCAATAGGTCCTTAACAGGTGGTTCGGTACGAGCTGTGGTCCGCCGTGTAGTGTGCCGATATGTGCGTCTCGGATAAGCAACTCGGCGACGCGTCTGCTGCAGGGCACGACGATGGGGTGCTTCTCTGCGTCCGAGAACATGGCATGCTGAAGTCTCCCTCCAATACGAATGAGGCCGTTTACGTCGAGGAAGGGCATAAGCCGTATAAATGGGTTTGCTCTGGACATTTTCTGATGAGCTTGGAGACGAGCAATGTCAATCGTGAAGATCTCGTTCTGGACAGCAAGGATGAGAGCTCTTTCCGCGCGTAAGAGCTCCTCTGCGCTTAGTGTACCTCCGTAGCGGAGAGTGGTTGGTTGCTGATGTCTAGCTGACCACCTAAGGGCGAGAGCGATCACACTTATCGCCGCAAAGTGACTCGGTAGTAGAAAGAGTCAACTGATGGATTCCATCGTAGTCCGAGTGTAGCGACGACGTCATTCACATTGAAATCTCGGAGCTCGATGGGAGCGTGGCTCAGATCTTCAGATAAGCTGGAGTGATTCGCCGATCACTTGTCCAGCTCCATACCGACTGAGAGGAGAATAGAGATGAGCTCGTCTCGGATGTATAGAGCCTCCTCGAGACTGTCAGCTCCAGCTAGGATATCGTCCACGTAGATGTGAGATCTGAGTATCTCTGCCGCTCTTGGGAATACGGTCTGCTCGTCCTGAGCGAGCTGCAGCATGGCACGACTTGCAAGGAACGGAGCGCAGGCTGTTTCATAGATGACCGTGCGCATTCGAAAGACCTGTAGAGCCTTCGCGGTGTTTCTCGCCATACAATCCGGAGCCAGTCTCGATCTCGTTCGTCCACCAGAAATTGCCTGAACATTTTGACTGTCGGCTATGAAGACGATTGGAAAAAACGACGTCTACAATATTAGCCTGCAGTTTTTGCCTATTATGAAGAAGATCGTTAAGTGACACTCCGTTACTCGCAGGCTCAGAGGCGTTGAAAACCACCCGTATATTACCCGATCCGTCTGTCTTGAACACAGCGCGATCCGGCATATAATAAGGTATCGTACAGATTACCTCACCGTCCTGTACAGCTTGCATGTCGCTGAGCTCCTTTATTTCCTCCATGAAGCGCACGTAGGCTTCCTTTAATGCAAGGTTGGTCTGCATGCGGCGCTCGACTTAGAGAAATCGAGCCTGCGCTATATGTAGCTTCCTAGTCCTGGAGTGGAGAGGAATGGTAGACAGAGGACGAAGCGTTCAGTCTCATCACGACGATGAGTCCTCTTAAAGTGCTCTTCGTAGTCCATCTCCTGAGCCAAAATTCCACTCCGAAGATGCAGTCGATTCTCGTTGGCTTGTAGTAGGTTGGATCTGCTAGATTCAGGCCTTGTAGATGGGCCCAGGTTCCCTCGATGCATCTCTCCTTCGGCAGGATTGAGTTTAAACTTCCCAGTATCATGGCTGAAAAACTCAAATTAAAATTAGCCTGGTATTGGGAACGGAGAATCACCCCAGTTTGAAATTTGGAGTTTATGTTGGTTGAGCCTCCCCCCCCCCTCCCCCCACCACAGATGGAAATTGAAGACTTCCTCTGATTTAGAGAGAGAGTTTGTGCCACTTTATCTATGACGAACGATTCTTCGGAGGCAGGATTGATTAGAGCCCTCATAGTAATGGAGGTTCCCTCGAAGGATTCCGTCTCCAATACGGCCCAAGCAGTCACCAACAAGGTAACGAGCCCTTGCTTAGGCCTTGGAAGATGAATATGAGGTTGGGGTACTAGAAGAAGCTAGAGAGTCTTTCAGCACTGTAGCAGCTGGAGATTCCGTCGTATGCAACGTCGTATGGTGCCTTTCTTGGCAGTCTGTGGATGAGCAGCGACCTTTGGATCCACACTGAGCGACTTGATGCTTTCGGCTGAGGCAGTTGTAGCAAAGTTTGGCTCCCTGCACGTGCTCACGCCTTTTGACTGCATCGAGAGACTGGAAGGCTGGGCAGTAGCCAATAAAGTTACTGACACGACACATGGTGTATCAACCTCGTGCCTGGGTGCTCCTAGCAGGTGTAGACTCCGCTGGAGAGGAGCTGTGAAAGGCAGAAAAAGGTTTAGGGTTGTGCGAGGGCCTCTTAGTAGGCTGCACTTTTGGTTGCGAGGGTTGTGGTCTTGCAGTCTCCAGAGAGCGAGCTCTGTTCTCCAAGAAGTTCACCATCTGCTGGTAGGTAGGGAAGCCAGCTACTCCCTCGAGACATTTCTCCCAGTCTTCTCTGTTAGATGGGTGCAGACGAGAAGATAAGATCTCCACAAACCAGTCGTCCCACTGGTCTACTGGTCTGCCGATAAATTTCAGCGCTCTCACTCCTGCTTCCACCTCATCTAGGAGGCGAGTGATTTTACTGGCTGACTTTTGATATGCTGGGGATAGACTCAGTATCCGTGACATCCTGGCAGACTGCCTCACTCGATAGTTGTCATAGCGTTTAATCAGGCTGGTCCGTGCCACGTTAAAATTGGCAGTGCTTACCTCCAGGTTTGCCAGTCGTTTGGCTGCTACCCCTTCCAAGGAGGAGAGAAGGTACTGGAGCTTGATAACTGGTGATATCTATGTCACGTCCTTCACCATGGAGCAGAATCGTTCCTTGAAAGTGTCCTACTCAAGCTGTTTTCCGCTGAAGTGTGGAAGAACCAACTTGGGAAGGCGTCAGTGAGCTGTAGAGCCACCCTCTGATAGCCTGTATTCAGCAGGTGGAGGTAAACCAGGCGGAGGAATTAACGCCGACAGCCTTTGTTCCAAGGTAGCCTTGGTGATTTCGTAGCAGGTTTCGTACTCGCTGAAAAGATCAGCGGTGAAGTAGGACTCTTCCTTCATTTGCTCCTAGCTGCAATCCAAATATGAAAGGCGAGTCAGCACCTTTCCCCAGTATGACTGAGTGAACAAAGCAAACAAGCAAGGAAAGCGAAAGATAAAACTAAAGCAGCTAATAGCTAACCTCCTGGCAGTGAGGCTTTGTTGTGTGGCAGCAATTGGGCCACTTAAGAACTAAATACTTAAGCCGAAGAGATACTACACTACTAGAAAGCAACTAAGTAACTAATAAGCGCCGAAAGCAGTTCTGATACTTAAGCTACAATGCAGTAGAGCTTCTAAAATCTGGAAAGTGGCCGTGCGCAGGAACTCATACAGGGTGATCCAAATTGAGGTTAGAGTGACCTCGATGCACGTGCCGTAGATTGGGCGGGCAGAGAGGCGAAAGCAGCTAGTACTTGTAGCATACTTAGTCTGCGTTTTTCCCAGGATGATCTACTTCATTAGACCCAACACAACGGTAAACCTTTTGAACACCAAAAGTTTGAAGTTGAAGAGTTGAAGAGTATGTGATGCAAAGCGTCATCCACGCGAAGAGTCGGACGGCATGCACTGCTCTTGCTAGCGCTCGATGCGCCGCAGTGTGTTAGCCGTAGTGTCTGTGGCGGAGCCTGTGCGAATTAGAGCGCTGCAGCGGAGGTAAGGCAGCAGGAGAGCGTTGATAAGGCAGTGAGCGCTGCTTGTGTACCACGTGCTCGTGGCCGCGACCTTGAAATCAGCCTTGATTTCAATTATGCTCTTTTCCACTTTTATTAAATGAGAGAGTTTAATTACTGTGGAAAGGCATTCGTAAACTCACTACACTGCACACCCGTAATGTTAATTATGTTTCAAGGTACCGAGTATCCTTTGAAAAAACGTGTTCGTTTTGGGTTGCACTTTTCCACTTTTTCGCTATTTAATAAAGTTCACCAACTCACCCTTTTCGTACACAATCCGGCTCGAAGGACCAAATGTTTGCGCGCGAAGTCCGTTTCTGCTCGGT
Source organism: Megastigmus dorsalis (assembly GCA_900490025.1). Lineage (NCBI taxonomy): Eukaryota > Metazoa > Arthropoda > Insecta > Hymenoptera > Megastigmidae > Megastigmus > Megastigmus dorsalis. The sequence continues at coordinate 1,401 of UELU01100585.1, read as the reverse complement.
GTAGACGTGTGCGTAGAAAAGCGGGATGTCGTTTGCAGCTTTCTTGAAGAGAAAGCGGATTTTCCATGTGCACGAGGAATGGCGGTAGTTTTATCAGGTTAGCAATTATACAGCAATTAAATTAAATGATAATTTATTGCTGTTGCATTGTAAAGTAATTAAAAAATACGAAACTGGGGTGTTTAGTGGAAAAAGTCACTCAGGTTCGACCGCGTGGCGCCGATAGCTGTTTGTAGAAAAACTCTAATCACAGGGTGCTCCGTTTTAGGTCGCGGCTAGCTAGAGCGGAAGAGAACGAACCTCGGGCGTGCAGCTCCTTTGTATGTAACGAGGCACGCGTACCAATAAGCGAGGGAGGTGATAAGTGTCGCGATGTCTGATCGCAGCGCGAGTCTCTTGACTCTTGTCTCTTGACTTGCGCGGCACTCATTTTGAAAGAGCGGCCGCGACACCTCTTTCTTACATACCGATTAAAATCGATGCATATCTGACCAATTCTTACATTGATCTGAATCATTTTATGCATTGATTAATTATCAAGTGAAATGCCACAAAAAAGTATTAATTTATTTGTATATTTATAATAAAATAATAATCATGTATTAGGAGTTTATAAAAAAGCAGTAGTAAAGGCTAGCATGAAGCTGGAAAACGGGCGTGTGTCAACCTTGCAATCTAATGCATAACACTGGCAAATATGATACTCTCATTCCCTAAGGCATTAACCTCGGTAGCGAATGACCGCGCTTATCATGTTTCAACTGCTTGGCCATTGAGAATGCTGCGTGGCTTAATGTGACGTAGGCGGCAATGTTTTAATTCCTGCAACGAATAAGCGCTTATCAAGTTTCAGCTGTCCGGACATTTAAGACAAGGTGAAGGTTAATGCACTGCACATGCTACACCGTCAATGATCTTCTGTTCTCCTAATACTTTTAACTTTGCACTATCGCTTGAAATCAACAAATATCGATGATTGATCAATCGATCTATGTTCTTTTTATTGGCAACTACATATAATATATATAAGAAATCGCTATTAATCCTACGGAACCAATAAAGCGTTCAATCGATTACTTTAATAAATAGACTGAAGCTTATTTTAAGAGTCATCTGTATGTGCATATGCGATATGCAGTTATTATTGTATCAAACATTATATAAGTCAATAAAGTTTTGTGTGTGTGTGTGTGTGTGTGTGCGAAACAGCATTACCAAAAGTGGCATCGCCAGAGAGGGAAATTTGAAAAAAGTCAAAAAATACGAAAAAAGGTAGTCAGAAAAAAATATTTTTATACATTGATAATTTTAAATAAATTAAAAGTAACAAAGTTACTATGCCAGAATTAATTGTTTGTAATTATTTATTGGTTTAATAGAACTTCAGTAATCGGGCGGTGC
>UELU01100584.1:12232-22652 GCA_900490025.1 Megastigmus dorsalis | reverse complement strand
GTGTTGCCTTATATATCAGAAATGACTTCAAAGTCAACGTTTTGTCTACATCTAAAAGTACGGGTCCAATAAAACCATCTATACCGGAATTTCTCATGTGTGAGGTACAAAGGGGCAACTCACCGCCAGTCTTGGTCGGAATAGTTTATCGGCCCCCAAAATTTGCTTTTAATAGAGACCCTGATTTTCTCTCTTCCTTACGGGATTTGTGCAGCACTTACAGTCACAAGGTTATCAAGGAGGATCTGAATGCAGACTTGTTGTCGGCGAGTGGAGATGCAGAGTTTATTCGGAATCTTTCGCATGAACTCTCCCTTAAGATCATCCAGCACGGCTCAACGCATCATACCGACACATCTCATACATGGATTGACATAATACTTGTTGACGATAACGATACGGTACGTGACTTTGGGAACAATTCGGCACCCTTCCGTAGTAGGCAAGGCATTATTGGTGTCACTATTGACCTTTGTATTGCTTCTCCTCCAAACGATGTTTTTAGTTTCAGAAACTATCATAAGATAAATTATGAGGAGCTTAATGAATTGCTGTGTCGCTGCAACTGGTCGTCATTTGATCCATCAGACTCAGACTTTGACTTAGATGGGGCGCTTGATAGTCTCGGTTCGAATCTAATGGAAGCTATTAATGAGTTAGCGCCTTTATAAACTGTTATTCCACGTAAGAGAAAAGCACCATGGATTGGGACCGGGCTACAGCTCCTCATAAACAAACGAAACGCTACGCATCGACGATATAAAAGAACCGGGAGTGCTGTCTTGCTAGATGAGTTTCTTCGTCTTCGCAATGAGGTCGAGATGCGTATGGATCAAGAGCGCACCTCCTATTTAAGTAATCAATTATCTGATGCTCCTGATCATAATAAGGATATCTGGAAGGAGATGCGGAATCTCGGCCTCTTGCCAAAGAGCAAGGAGGAGTTACATGGTTTTACCCCGGACGAGCTTAACTCGCACTATTCAGGTGTGTCGATCGAACCCAATGAAGATATAGAGGATGTGATGGGCATTATTCTTTCTGCTTCTGAAGATGAGTTTTCCTTCAAGCCAATTGATTTTGCTGATGTAATTCTCGCCATTTCCCATTTTTCATCACAGGCGAGGGGTGTGGACGACATACCGCCAAGTGTAGTAGTTAAGTCTCTGCCAGTATTGGAAAATTATATAGTTCGCTTATTCAACTCCTCCTTTGCTCAGGGAGTCTTTCCGAGTGCTTGGAAGAGAGCGCAGTTGGTTGCCTTAAAAAATATTGCAGCACCGTCATCAACGTCGGACTTTCGTCCTATTGCCCTACTGTGCTTTCTCTCCAAGGTACTCGAGAAGATTGCACACTCCCAAATCTCAGAGTATTTCGCTGCAAACAGAATTCTCAATCCTTTACAAGCAGGGTTCTGGCAGGATCACAGTACTCGGACAGCCCTGCTTAAACTGACTGATGACATACGTCTAGGCATTGATAGGAGAATGGTAACCTTGCTGTTGCTTTTCGATTTCAGCAAGGCTTTTGATACCATCTCTCCTTCGAGGCTGTTCAGCAGATTACGCGATCTCGGGTTCTCGAGGTCCGCACTCCTGTGGATTAAATCGTATTTACAAGGCCGTACTCAACATGTGTTATCGAAAAATGGTTGTTCTTCATGGATTGAAACTAATTTGGGTGTGCCACAGGGGTCGGTCCTCGGTCCTCTGCTCTTCAGCCTCTATGTCAATGACCTCAAAGATCTATTTGATCGTCGGGCCGTCAGGCGTATACTATATGTCGATGACCTCCAGGTTTATCTGCAGACTTCTGCAGATGAAATCCTGGAGGGAATAGCTCGCCTATCTGATAGGCGGCGCGGCTGGTATCGACGTGGGCGGGGCGCTCGTCCCTTCGACTCAATACTGGCAAGACCAAAGCTATAATGTTTGGTTCGAGAAAATATGTTAATGATTTAAAGGAAAAGGGATTGCCATGTGTTGACTTGGGGGGAGGGGCGCTTGTGCCTTTTTCCAACGCAGTTGTGCTGCGGTTGGCTTCGTATGGGGCGCGCAACCTTATCATCTCGCGCTCACCTAAACTAAAGGGCCGACGGTGCGACGAGATACTTGGGGAAGGGAGTGATGGCCCTATCTATATACAAGCACTTTAGCCCAAAAAATTTACTTGCTTCTTGGCAAAGCATACGAGGCTCAAAAGCAGCTGAACTATGCGCGACCAATTGTCAAGAACCTCATAGTTCATATGAGGGCCACGCTGAACGCCTCTTCTACCTATTCACTGTAAGGCTGATCTGGCCGCTCTCCAACCAGCCCCACGCACACCGTGAGGTTTTTATAATCTGCCTTCATCCGTTCCTGTATCTTCGTCTGCATCATCCTCACATATCGCGCTCCCACCACAAATTACGCCATTTCTAAATGTCTTTCATTTGAACGTAAACCGTCTAAAATCACACTTCTCTTTATTAGAGGCACATTTTCTCGGTGAGTCATGCGATATCTTCGCCATCACCGAGACTTTCCTAACGGCTCTAGACTCCGATTCAATAGTGCAGCTACCCGGATTTGCCTTTTTTCGACAACAGGAGGGATAAAGAAGGGGGCGGACCAACACACCGGAATTTCTCATTCTGGACCTCTCCTACAAAAACAGAGCACTCCTCTTTGCAGTGGTGTACAGGTGCCCCCCATGCTGCATACCCTGAATTATTCTTTAATGTTCTGTCGTCCTTTTTACCGTCCTATGCAAATATTATTTTAACGGGCGATTTCAGTGTTAATATAGCTGCCCCCAGCGCTGCTTCTGTCCACCTGCAGTCATACATCGATAAATTCTCTTCGCGTCCACTTGTATAAATAAATCAATAATCACAAGTTCATTAAATTGCATCATCCCCGACCGCTTGGCCAGTTCCATCATTTCACATTTTTCAAACACTTTTCCGGCAGATTCGGATTTATCTCGTGCTTCGTCTCGTTCTGTGCCTAGTCATATTCCATCGCCCGTCTCAAATATCGTCGTAAGCGTTTTTACACAAAATTTAACCAAAGTTATTCGAAATTCTTTTGATGACGTTGCCCCCGTCCGTACTGTTTCGTTTTCCACCTCTCGTAAGCCCTGTGTTTCAAGCGAGATAAGACTACTCATGCGGGAGAGAGACAAGATCTACCTAGGGATTTGTATGCTTTTACTTCTTGTTGGGTTGTTAGATTCTAAATATTTCTCTTGTAAGAGCGTGTAATGGTAAATTAGTGATTAGGTAAAACTTTGTTCAATATTTAGTGGATTTTTGTCAAGGATAAAGTTGTTCTTGTTTACTAATTTTAATAATCTATTTTGTAAATTTTGTAAACATCTTATTCTACCTGCATATGCCCCTCCCCAGGCCAGTATACCATACGTAGCTATACTGTGAAAATGTGCATAATACAGCATTCTCATATTTCCTATGGACATGATTCTAGATAATTTGTAGAAAGTGAAAGTGAGGTATTTATTTTTATCGTAAATTTTATTGACGTGTAAGTTCCATCTCAAGTTACTGTCGAAAATAACTCCTAGATATCTTGCTTCATCAATTATTTCCAAATTCCATATACACTGTTTTATCTATATTTAAAGACAATTTATTTAGTGCTAACCAATTTGCTGCTTGTTGTAAATAGATATTCATTTTAGTTTCAACTTCTAGCCAGTTGTTTCCTGTTGTTATTATTGCAGTGTCGTCAGCGTATGATAATATTGTGTTTTCAGGCAAAGAGTTTAATAAATCGTTGATATAAATGATAAAAAGTAATGGTCCTAGTATAGTACCTTGCGGAACTCCCTTATTGATATTTTCGAAATTGTTGTTGTAATTGTTTACTTTGACTCTTTGTTTTCGGTTATTTAGATAACTTTTTATTAGTTTGTGTGCGTTTTTCCTAATGCCATAATTATACAATTTGTCTAATAAGATTTGGTGATCTACTGTGTCAAACGCTTTTGCCAGATGAAGGAAGGTTATTGCTATTGGATTACTTGTGTCTAGTTGATTGTAGATTATGTTTGTAATTTCGCATAACGTATCTTTTGTACCTTTCCCTTTTCTGAATCCAAATTGTTAACTGGATAATAAGTTGCACTTAATACAAAAGTATGCTATTCATTTATGCAGTAGTTTTTCAAATATTTTAGCGATGTTTGATATAAAAGTGTAATGTTCCCACGTTACATTACGTTTCCCGTGGCGTAAGACCGCGCGGAAACTGCAGTTCGTGTACTGGACTCGATTTCAGTTCAAAAAATGAGAAATTTCCCTCCCGTTTATTGCGTTTACTAGATAGAAGGTGGGAAAGCGCGTAATGACTTTTCCCCTTCGCTTAGCTCATGCTAACCCCTAGTGACGTTTCTATCTCTCGCACATTGGAGGAATAGAAACGTCAGATAGTCAGACGGAGTTTTTCCTCTCTACAATAGTTATGAAGCGCGCAATGGAATCACGACAACGTAGTGAGTACTAGCCTCAGTGGAAACAGGAGGGATTGGACAGACCAACAAGGCGGCTTGGAGTGCGCGTACCTTACGTACTACCGCTCAGTGGGTGGTGCATAAAGGAATCGCTTCTCACTCAATTAAGTTCGGTGGATGACTCAATGTCAGTCCACTCAGTTAAATGAGAATGCTTAATGCATAACGGGTTCGCAGGAGAAGCGCAGTGCTTTTAATTAGTTTATAGCTACTTAGTCCCTTTACATATGCAGTGCTTAACGCACAGTGGACTCGAAAAGAGAGCGCACTGCTCTCTTCTCTCGCCACGAAGGAGTATACTTTTATCTATTTGCTCTCTCGCGTTCGTTTCCGTTTACAATATCCGTGAAACCAGGCAAGAGAGCAAAGGTAGGATGGGAGTTGAACAAAATGAAAAGGTTTTGCGTGAGAGGGATTTATTGGCATTCAATGGAGCTGATACAAGAGAGTGGTCCCGAGTACGAAATTAGACTTGCTTATATAGTTGTCGAGCCGTGTAGACATCTGGTGACTTCCCTCTCTCCTTCAGGTGTTGCTTAGATTTGGTCCAACATCTCGTGTCTTGTTGGTGTGCGCACTTGTGTGTGTACGAATCGCACACCTGGCGCTCGCATGCCTTCTCTCTCGCACTCGTGTCTTTATATCATAATCTTACTCACTATTCTATAATTCGCTTTATCTTTAATTCAATGCTACTTATACTATTTTAATTTGTCCGATTATTTATTAATATTTATTTTAATAATATCGATCTGCATTTTAATTTATTTTGAATATTTTATTTTGTAACATTTGAGTGTGTTACAAAAGATATAGGTCTGTAGTTTGTTGGTGAGTGCTTTTCTTTTGATTTATAAATAGGAATTATTTCAGCTAGTTTTAGATCTTCTGGCCGTATTTCCTTTTCTATGCATTCATTCAAAATGTCTGACAAAGGAAAAGAGATGCATGTTGCCTGTGTTTTTAGTGTTTTTGCATTGATTCCATCAACACCACCATTTTTGTTTCCCATATTTAGTATAATTTATTGTATCTCTGTGTTGTTTGTTGGTTGTAAAAAGATAGTTTTTTCATTCATTGGTGGTAATTTAATGCTCTTGTTCCTTGGTGTATGAATTTTGTCTACTAATGTTTTGCCAACATTACAGAAAAATTTGTTCATATGATCTGCTATCTCTCTAGGATTTTTAATTTTTTTATTTTCGTCTATGATGTTGTTAATATTGTTATTATTTTCAAAATTTTTTCCAATTTTGTTGTTAATTATTTTCCAGAGATTTTTTGGATTGTTAGTGTTTTTTCGTATCTGCTCTTTATCGAATTCTTCTTTTGCTTTATTGATCTTATTAAGAAGTTTGACGTAATTTTTATAATCTTCTTTTTTATTTAGATTATTTGGATCATATTTCCAAGTCTTATAATGTTTTTCCTTGTTCTTGCATGATATTATAATTGCTTTTGTTATCCAATTTGTTCTCGGTCTTATATTATTTTTATCATTTTTATTTACGTATTCGGCTTTACTAAGACATATTTTAATTTTTTCCGTTAGGTTATTGAGTGCAAGATTTGGATCCGAGATAATAGTGTTGTCTATCCAGTTGATTGTATCAGCTATTTTGTTTAACTTGTTTAATTTTCTTTATAGACATAATAATGGGATAATGATCATTAAATGACACTTGTAGTATGTAATTCTTGTAATTTATGTTATTTAATTTGATAAAAAAATTGTCAATACATGATCCATTATTATTGTCGATATCAGATGGTCTGGTTATATTCTCGTAACCAGGGCAGTATGCATTCATTAACAATTTTTGTAGAAATTCTTGGTCTAGTGATCTTCATTTAATATATCACAATTAAAATCTCCGACTAATATATTATTTTTAAATTTTTTATTATGCTTCAATAAATCTTTAATGTTTAATAAAAATTCAGTCTTATGTATGTCGTGAGATCTATAAATTGCTGATAATACTATTACTTTCTTATTCACTAGTGTAATTTTGGAGTTAATTATTATCTCTAAAATAATTTACTACTCGGTCCGATCTATTTACTCTACTATTATTGTAATACATTTTGTAATTTGAAATATTGAAAATTTCATAATGTTCTAACTTCCATATTTCAGTGCAAACAATGATGTTTGGTTTAACTTTCAAATTATTTAAAAATACTAAAAATTTATTATAATTTGCATTTAAACTTCTAATATTTATGCATAGTATGCATTCCTTATCATTAATTAAATGAGTGTTTAAAATATTTAGGCTGTCTATTATTATTTATTTGTTAATAATTTCATCGTGTGTATCATTTTCTTTACTATTAAGCATTATTCGCTCTTGGTGCCATATATGCTGATGTCGTAGTTGAGCCTGCTTATCTTGCAATTCTTTGTCTGTTGGTATTGCTACGCTCGAATGCATTTAATGCTTGTTGCAGTATTAGCATTGATACGTTGGCTCTAGTGGGTAGTCTGTTGATTCAATGAATTTTTTTATTTTGTTTTTAACATGTTGCATTGATCATTATGTAATGCCGAGTGGTTTCTGTCATAATTTGTGTTGAATTTCCTGTTCTGATATTCACAATTTGGACACTTAAAAGTCTCTGTGTTGCATGTCTGTGCTGTGTGATTACCTGCATATTGCGTGCACGTGGCTTGATTGGTACATTTTTTACCACTGTGGCCGAATCTTGCGGACTCAGGACACGGATTTGTGTTAATGATATCAAATACTCTATAGTTTTGATATCCAACGATAAGTCTGTTCTTGTTTTCTCTAATTTGTTTGTATATGTTAGGTGTGGCTTCGATTAATGCTATTATTAAATTTGCTTTATTGGCATATGAATGGATCACTTTACACTTGTCATCACTGTTGTTAAAATTTGTTTGATTGATGTCGTCCTCTAGCTCTGTATTATTTTCCAATATTTGATCTACTGATATTATTTTCATTTTCGGATTACTTATTTGTTCTTTCTCCACTTTGGCATTATTTTGTTAGTTTTTTGCTAGATCTTTTTTAATTGTTTCTACACTGTGTTCATTCATACAGTTTATTATTATTGTGTTATTATTTTTTTTTGATCATATTTTTTGTTTGAATTGTTTTATTGACTATTAAGCACTTAAGGTTGTATAGGCTATATAGGCGAAATGATGACACACAATTGAAAATTTGTTAATAAGTATATTTTAACAATACAAGATCACTCACAAAATTTTAGAAGGATTGATTAGCTCGTTTAAAAGTTATTGATAAGTATAAATTTCAATTTAACATGCGAGGTATACCTATATCTATCAACTTAATACCAAAATTCACATACAATCGTGAAAAAACTAAGTAAAAAATAATGTCAAGTACTTGAAATTTTGTATAACAATAACTAATTATACTTTAAACATGTATCAACGATAAAAAATGTATGTCATTAGCTTTAAAATGCAACAATTCAGAATTAACATGGTAAAAAAGGGAAAATTTGCAGCCAAAAGTTTGTAATATGAATCTTCATATAGTCAGAAAATACTTTAAAACACATTTAAATCAATTTTAACTGATTCCGATCTTGAATACTAGTATAGCTTTGTATAAAAATATACTTTCAAATCATAAAAGCTTAATTTTTAAATTTGACTAACTTTTGGATTTGATGGTATAGCCTATACAACCTTAAATAAATGTAGATAGTGCGGTTTTTCGTGTGTAAAAGTGTCCGAAACGAATGATGAATACACAAACTATTTACCTATGCACATAGTGCGATTCTTCATGTGTATTTTCGAAACGTTCAGGCCTAAATTGTTGCCTATCTATTGTTTAAGGTTGCAAGGGTTAATTTGGTAAAAAATAAATTAGACCATTAGAAAGAACACCCCCTAATTACCCTAAGAACAATGTCAAATTCTTATTATCTATTATTATGTTCAGGCACGAAATAGAAACACGTTTGTTTATCTTAATATCTCAATTCATCAAAAATGCAGATAGTGCGGTTCTTCATGTGTACGGCAGTATAGATGTTCGAAAAAAGTTTTTAAGAACAAAAATGTCTAAGAATTAGTTAAGGAATATTCTCAAATTTTTTCAGAATTCTTTTAGACATTTTTGAAAAATTGGATTTTCCGAATTTTTAAGAAAATAAAAAATTGGCTCCGAAAATTCTGAAAAAATTTGAGTGTTACTGGAATAATTCTAAGGCATTTTTGTTCTTGTGAACTTTTTGCTAAAGACCATAGTTTTCGAGATAAAAATTGATGAAGTTCAAACAAAAAAAGTTTTGTTTCAGCCGCCATTTTGTAAAAATGGGGTTGTTTAACATTAATATAAAAATTCCCTGTCAAGCTTCAACTGCCATGATCACCTCTGATCATAATTATAATTGTATACCTTTGCGGTATCATTGCGAAAAAAAATCCGGAAAAAATGTTTTTCGAAAATTCGTAATGCTGGCACGCGCCGCGTTACGTAGTTCACCGCGCGACCGCTAGGCTCTCGCGTACAAGGAAAGCGTTCTTTCGGTTGTATAAGGGACCCATATACCGAGCATAGTTACGCTCCACCAAGTCGAAGGTTATTGTTAAGAGCCAGTGGGTAGCCATAAGGCCGGACTTGACAGTGAGCCATAGTGCCTCTGGCAGGACGAGACCTCCAGTCGCCACACACAGATAGAGGGCGCATAGTTCCCCTCTATCTTTACACAAAAGTATAAGAATGCGTTAAATGTGAACACTCACCACCAACCACCACACGCCTAATAGGGGTAGTAGCAATACTACTACTCCTCCGTACCCGAACCTCCACCGTCCTATTACCGACATTACAGGACTCTGTCCTACCGACTGTATCATTATACATCGGAACCGTTACAGCTTTCTGAGCTCCAAATCCCTGCCTTAAAAGTACACCTACGGTGGGTGGTACCGAGCGGGTTAAGGGATCAGCCCTCGATTAAGCGTAATCGAGGACTGATTACCGACCGACATTGTATATATTACTCGTACTTTTAGCCTTAAGCACACACACGTTTAGATACACACTTAACCTTTGTTCTCTACACTATGAACCCTAGATAAGTCTAGTAGTCTTAAGTAACAGCTAACTGACAGTAGGCTTTCATTTCAGCATTACCGACCGAGCCGATCCGGAACCGATGTACCTACAGCTGCTAAATAAAGATTTATTATTATTACCCAGATAACATCATGTGAACAAAATGCAAGCAAAATGTATGCTCGCGTGTGCCAACGTTGCCGTCACATGGATATCCAGTTGCGAGTTCAGAATGATGGCAAAATGTCGACAACTCATTGAAAACCTGGTGTTGCCAGCATAATGCCGTCATTTTGAATCGTAAGTCTGACTACGGATAGAATTTGTCAAATCTAATCTTAGATTCGTTATCATCTTGTTTCTAACAGAAAAATACTGATTTTATCCAGAACCGATACATCGACTTTTCGGTCCTCTAAAGGTTAACACCGCATGTCGGGTTGTACGGAAATTACACAGGCCGACAAAATTTGACAAAAGTCAAAAGCCAGAAAGCAGACCAAACATTCCGAAGGATTTTGATGCGCTGAATCCGAATCCGAACTCAAAATTGCTCCTGTACGTCAGGTTTTCAAGATATCCTAACCTAAAAGTGCAAAAACGCGTTTTTTAGCTGTTTTTGAGGTTATGTAACGGAACAAGAAAAATGCCTACCACAAAAGCTAATATGGAATTTGAAAGTACTAATCTCCCCCTTTCAAACCTACTTGGATTTTTTGGGATATCTTTATTTTTCACCAAAATATTGTAATTTGAAATTTTTTATTTTAGCGTTTTAACCCATTAACGCTGAGGTGTTCAGATTTATACAACGCATTCTCTATTGCTGA
>UELU01100584.1:0-12212 GCA_900490025.1 Megastigmus dorsalis | reverse complement strand
CAATAGGTATAAATATAATATAAGATATATATACCATACGACGAACGACGACCACTATCACTTTAATATAATATAAGATTATTATTATTATAGTTACACACCAGAAGGGTACTCAATAGGTATAGATATAATATAAGATATATATACCATACGACGAACGACGACCACTATCACTTTAATATAATATAAGATAAGATAAGATAAGATAAGATATATATACCATACGACGAACGACAACCACTATCACTTTAATATAATATAAGATAAGATATATAAGATAAGATTCCCGTTATTCTGTAGGATTGCGTACGAAAATATAAATGGCGTGCGATAGCGTTAATTAATAATTAGGCATACGTATATCAGAGTCCAAGAAGAATTACACAGGCCGACAAAATTTGACAAAAGTCAAAAGCCAGAAAGCAGACCAAACATTTCCGAAGGATTTTGATGCGCTGAATCCGAATCCGAACTCAAAATTGTTCCTGTACGTCAGGTTTTCAAGATATCCTAACCTAAAAGTGCAAAAACGCGTTTTTTAGCTGTTTTTGAGGTTATGTAACGGAACAAGAAAAATGCCTACCACAAAAGCTAATATGGAATTTGAAAGTACTAATCTCCCCCTTTCAAACCTACTTGGATTTTTTGGGATATCTTTATTTTTCACCAAAATATTGTAATTTGAAATTTTTTATTTTAGCGTTTTAACCCATTAACGCTGAGGTGTTCAGATTTATACAACGCATTCTCTATTGCTGACGGTACGATATTTTTTCTTCAAAAGATTACCTCAGGGGTTTTCGAGGATGCCCTTTCTATTGCCGGTGTCAGTTTTTTGTTATAACCCCTAGAAGATTCAATATAGCGGTCGTCAACAAGACTTTCATAAACAACATTATACTGACCAACTGTCCACTCTAATCTGTCTGGCCATTACTCCGTTATCCAATATAAATTACAATATTTTGGTGAAAAATAAAGATATCCTAATAAATCATAAGAATTCGGAAGACAAAACAACTCCGCGATAGCCGACGTTACGTCAAAATATAATACATGAACAGAGCACAGATATTATTTTCCCTTTTTCTTAATAATTGTTAAAACACTTTAATATTAAAATTGTAGTATAACACTAATTTTTGTTCAAATAAAATATGTATGCCATGTTCAAAAATCACACTTTAAGTTAAGCGCAATGCATAACTAAAACTAGTCAAAAACTAATTGTACTACATCATTCTAAAATGTTATGACTATTCCATTGTATCTACCATATCCACATAAAAATCCAAAAGTGAAAGTGATTGATATAGACAGAATATTTAAAGACGATAAAGAAATAGAAACAGATATAAATCAAAGAAATGTTAGTAACATCGAAGATAAATGTAAAGTAATACATACATATACAAATCCAAAAACTAAATCAATACATGCTATATTAGAAGTCACACAAAATATCTAAAAATATATAAAAGATAATAATAACAGACTCTTCGTCGGCTATCAAAATTGTAGAGTTTTTGACATTATAAACACCAGTCCTTGTAGCAAGTGCACAAAAAATGCACGAACCAAGCCATGTGCTACTTCTGTGCAGAAAACCATCCAGCTGACCAGTGCAAAAGTCAATCACATAAGTGCCCAAACTGTGACTATTACAACAAAAAATATAAACTAAACTATGACATTAATCATTGTGCTATTGACAGTGAATTGTGTCAAGTTTAAAAAAATAAAATTAATAAATACATCGATATGACTGATTATACATCAAAACCTACCTACCCATGATATTTTGGTAAAACCGAGCAACCAAGATTTCAGCGGTCGATAACAGTCAAAAGAGTAAGAATTTCGAGCACTGCGCCGTCATCAACAACACTAAGCCCGAAAACGCCAACGCAAGCAACTGGTAACTATGAATTTAGATCTTGAAGAAGACTTATTCGTAAAAGAATACAGGATAGATAACACAAGTACACTTAACACATACTTAACAGAAGACAATGAAACAATATTATGTATAAATATTAGAAGCCTAAATTCAAATTACAATAAATTACTTGTGTTTATTAACAAGTTAATAGTAAAATCTTGTATTATTGTATGTACGGAATCCTGGAAATTTGATCACCACGAATTCTTTAAAATCAGCAATTACAGAATGTATTACAATGAAAGCAAAATTAACTAATCAGATGGTGTAGTCACATATATTAGAGACGATATAAATGAAACAACTGAAATAGTTCAAATAAATAAACTCAAAATTTTAAAAACGGTAATTTCTTTAGATAACAGAGAAGAACTATCAATCTCAGCAGTGTATAGATCCCATGATCTACACAAAACTGAATTTTTAATGAACTTTAAAGAACTAATAAAAATTAACAGAAAGCACAAAAATAATTTGATTGTAGGTGATTTTAACATTGACATACTAAACCAAGATATAATTGAACAAGAATTTTTACAAACTACATTAGAAAATGGATATTTCCCAGGGATTAATGGCATAACTAGACCTTCGGACTTCAACAACAACAAAGGCTCCTGCATAGACAATTTCTTCTTTCAATTTGATAGATTAAAACATAGAACATAGACACTCGAAACGCCATTCAATGACCATTACCCAATTCTTATGAAGATAAAAGCTGCTCAAAATGAAATTAAAACTGGTTAGGTATATACTAAGTAGATGACCCAAACATTGCGATAAATACCCTAATTGATAAAATAAAATTCTGTAACAAAGTGAAGGAAAAAAATAAAAAAGACAAAAACAGGAAAAATAAACCAATAAATAACTGGATAACAAAAGAAACCATAAAATCATGTCAAACTAAAGAAAAACTTTATAATATCTGGGAAAATGATCATAACAATCAAATAAAAAAAAACAAATAAAAAACTATGATAAAAATCTACAAAACATCATAAATAAAGCAAAAGAAAATTTCGATAGAAAACTTATCGAACAAAACTTAAATAACCAAAGAAATCTGTGGAATATAATAAAAAATAAAATAGGAAAAATAGAAAGGAAAAACAGCAACATAGACTACCTAAAAGAAAACAACAAAAAAATTGAAGACCCAACAGAAATTGCTGAGAACTTAAACGACTTTTTTTGTACAACAGGAGAAAAGCTAAGAAATAAAATAAATACACCTCAAAATGAAGAGATAATATTACCTAAGATCAATTCCAATGGCATATTCCTAAAACAAATAACACAGCAAGAAATAGTACAAATAATTCACAATATGAACAACAAAAATGGCGGAATTGATAAAATTAATACACAAGTACTAAAATCATTAAGTGACAGTATATCAAACCCATTAACTTACATTTATAACCTATGCATTATAAAGAAAATTTGGCCTGAAGCCCTAAAAATAGCTGAAGTAATACCAATCCACAAAGCAAAAGAAAAACATTCACAAAACAATTACAGACCGATCTCTTTAACTTCTAACTTAGCAAAAACTTTCGAAAAAGTAATAATGCACAACAGACTGATCGATTTCTTCAACAAAAATAAGATTATCTCTAATAGGCAGTTTGGATTTAGAAAAAATTTAAGCACTAAAGACCCTACTGAAAAAACTCAGGTGAGAATCAACTGAGATCTCAATTGATTCTCAAGTGATAATCATGCCAAATTCTCAAGTGATTCTCAAGTGATTCTCAAGTGATCCTCAAGTTACCATGCAGGCCAATAATTCATTCTCTGAATTTTCTGTAGTCTGAACCAATTATATTTAATATAAATTTTAGTTTATTCTTTTTAAAGTAAGAAATTAATATTTTTTACTATAAATGCATAAAAAATGTTAGGTGCTAATGCAATAGAAACTGCACAGAAAATGAAGACACTATTGAATGAAGAAAATTTCGAGATTGATGAAATCATAAAGTCTTGGAATAATTATATTGAAGATGAAGAAAATCTCAAAAAATTTTTCTTGGAAATTAAAATAGAAACTCTGGAAGGGCAATATCACTCACAAGAATATTACTAAACGTTCCTCAAATCCAAACCCAAATTTACAACAGCCTTTTTCAGAAACTCACAGATGCTGTCATTGCAACGTAAGATATTCGTCTTTCAATTACAGTAACAAATGATATTAACAGAAATATTTCATTTCTTTATTGTATGTTCTCAATGACTCTTCTGATAATGCACCTTGGGCATTTCTAATCCCACAACAATTTAAGTTTCTAGAAATTTTAGTTAATCCAGATCATTTAATTATGAAAATTGAAAACTTATTACGTACTTCTCCTGAATGGTTTCGACATGAATTAAGATTTTTCATTCCGGATATGATAACAGATATCCAGCATCGTTCAGTAGTAAAAATACTAATAAACATTCTGGTAAAAATGCTAATATAAATTATAGATACTCGAACAGGTTATTATATTTTTTTAAATAATTTACAGTGGTATTTTTAAATAATTTAAATTCTGTACAGTGGTGGTTTGAAGGTAGCAACGATTTAACTCTGCATTACTTGAATGAAGGGAATGCCAAGTATTTTCATCAAACTCTGAAAGATGCATGCGATATGCATGTCCCAACCTACTACTCTAAATTTAAGAACTGGTGTGATGATCGCTTCCATATACCCCGCAGAGGAGAGAGAAGAGGAGTAGGTGGCAATTCTTTGACGATTTGGATACATCCAACCAGCAAAAGACTTATAATTTGGTTGTATCTTGTGCGAAAGCTGTTGTCGAAGCACAAGACTGATAGTTAAAGTTATGCTGAACATTAATGGCAATTATTAAGGAGAGGTAGATATGTATAGTTCAATTTAATTTACGATAGAGGAACGAAGTTTGGGCTCTACACCCCTGATGCTCGATATGAGAGTTTCTTGATGTCTTTGCCCTTAATTGCTAGATGGGAATACTTACATGAACCCAAAGTGGATTGAACGGGAGGTAGACTGATTGAGGTACTGAAGGACCCAAAAGATTGGCTTGAAGTTAGAGCATAAATTTGTAAGTATATATAATTGAATTGTTTATCATAGTATCCATTCAATTGATTAATTTTAAGTCTTCAAAATATTATTTTTAATAGGTAATTGCTGCAGGAGTTGCAGTTAACAGTACTTCTGGCAATATGGTGTACGCTGCACAACCAGAATTGAATGTTAAGTAATTTATGGCAGCACCAATTACAAGTTTAAATGATTTGAAAAAGAATCCAAGCGATATGAAAACAAAGATGGAGTTTATTATAATGAAAATTCAAACAGATTTTGTTAAATCTTTGGAGTCTCTTGATGAAGAGGGTACTAAGTTTATAGTCGATAGGTGGACAAGGAAAGAAGGTGATGGTGGTATCACTTGTGTTTTACAAGATGGCACAGTTTTTATGATGGATTTTGAAAGCGTATTTTTGATTCAGAACTTATTTATTTATTAAATTTTATACAGGCTTTTTACAATCACTCAGTATCTCTAACTATCAGCTTAAAATTAATGCGTCTATACATTTTTGTTTAAATTCCCTTTTTATTTCTCTTCTTATTTAGAATTGAATGTTTGTGTACTTCGTTATATTCTCGCAAATTGTTGCAAATTGTAATTTGATATTTTATGCTATGTGCTAGATGTAATGCTATTTGATAATATAATTAAAACGAAGAATTCTTATTGATTTCTTTTTGACAACTTTAAATATCATAGATTCAACATAAAAGAAAGCTTTTAGATTACTTTATAAATACATAAATCATAACTTCCAATTATTCACTTCTGATTCTTCGAAAAAAAGAATATTTTACGAATACTTTCTGAACTCTCGCGAAGAGGACATTCGCAAACGGATTAAATGTTTATAAAGAATTCTTCTTTAATACTTTTTGAATACTTTGTGAATAAAGAATTGGAAAAGAATTCTTTCGGAATACTTGTTGTCAAAAAAGAATTCAAAAAGAATTCTTTATGAATTGAAAAAAAATTATTTTCGCTTATTGGGTACTTACTTTAAAAAGAATAAACTAAAATTTATATTAAATATAATTGGTTCAGACTACAGAAAACTCAGAGAATGAATTATTGACCGGTATAGTAACTTGAGAATTTGGCATGATTATCACTTGAGAATCACTTGAGATCTCAGTTGATTCTCACCTGAGTTTTTTCAGTAGGGGATGCACTTAACCAAATAACAAATTCGATTTTTAATAAATTAGATAAAAGTGAACCCATAGCAATTACATTTCTAGATCTAGCAAAAGCCTTCGACACTGTTGACCACCAAATATTGCTATACAAACTGTATAATTATGGTATCAGAGGATAAGCCTCTAACCTCATAAAAAATTATATAAGCAACAGAAAACAAAGAGTCAAAGTCAATGGTAAAACTAGTCAATTTAAAGCAGTTAAAACAGGCGTACCACAATGTACAATTTTAGGCCCACTATTTTTCATAATCTACATTAATGACATGTTACAAGAAATACTCGCAAAAGCAATCCTATCATACGCTGATGATACCGCAATTATTGTTACTGAAAAAAAACTGGGAAGAAATTGAGAATAAAATGAACAATTTTTTAATTATTATTGCAATTTGGTTAGCACTTAACAGACTTTCTTTGAACACGGAAAAGACAGTATACATAGAATTTGGAAACTATTGGAACAGCACACCAAAAAACATAAGCATCAACTTTCTTGGTGAACAAATAGAAAGAATAGAGAACACGGAATATGTAGGAGTAACCATTGATAGCAATGTGAAATGGAACTTGCATACAAGTAATGTATATAAAAAGAAAAAATACATAATCTTTGTTTTTTACAAACACAAACACTATTCATCCCGTATCATGCGTTCTTACATAGCGTAATATCCTACGGTATTATCGCCTGGGGAGGCGCATATAAAGGAAGAATTAGATGCCTGCAAAACTTACAAAATAGACTACTAAAAATAATCAGTAAAAACAACTTTATACCATTATAAAGAATTGCAAGAAAAGTAATTAACTTCAGAAAAAATTTCAAGACATAAGAGTATACAAATTCCTAGAAGACATAAAAACATCAGTATAAAAAATAACTACATCAGAGCAATAATGCTGTACAATAGGCTGCCAAATAATCTCAAAATATTAACCAGTAAATACTCAAAAAAAAAATAAAAATAAAAATCCGGATAAAAGAAAATTACTAGACTGTTATAGAATCTGCTCAATTTTCACAAGTATAAAATGTACAGCGCAGGACAGCTATGACTTATTACTAATACATCAAGGAAAAAAGACAACAATCAAGTTTGATTATCTTGCATTGGATGTCCACGAGGATAAGAAAAAACTTGACAAGTTGCTACTAGACGCAAGAACATATCTATGTTCAAAAAATAAATGTCAACTTTATCATTCTCGCTCTCACCAAAGAATATCTAATTACAATATGGATAAAATAAGCACATTAAATAGTGAAAAGTACATAAAAATAACAAAACTAATTGCTGAAAATATAATACAAATTTTAACAACTATGCAAAATTTAGATACAAGATGCATGTATTGTCTTAATACTAAGCTAAAAGGTATTAAGCATACACACTACGTAAAAGAAGATCGGACCATCAAGATCAACAAACATGACATCAAAATAGAACACGAACAAATTGAAACAGTTTTCTCAAAAATTGACGAGATAGCAGAAAATAATACAAAGAAAATTTTAACTAAACCTAGTCCAAACCCTCCAGGAAACAAGATTGAAACAAATAATAATTATAGAATGTCATATGGTGACATCAATTATTTAGGAAACAATAAAGCTTTATTATATTTCAATAGAGAAATAAGAGACTCACAAATTTTACATATTCGATGACACCGATTTCAAGACACCCAAAATACAAATACATCATTGTGTTAGATGGCATTGTTTTTACATCAACATGTAAATGTGATTCTGCCCTTCAACATCGAGAAATATTTCCTCATTATAGGGTCACTTGTGCAGCTGGACTTATATGTCCAGCAAGGCTTAACAACTTTGAGAAAGAAATCTACAAGAGAAGTAGGAATGCATCAACGGAAATGTACACGAAAGCGAGTTCTATGTTAATTAGATATTGGTGAAGAAATGAGAATTAAATCTCACATGCAAATATGCACATCTGATTTTACCTAGTAACGAAGTTACTAGGCTCAATTCATGAGGTGTACTTTTGCATTTTTCAACATTCAACTATAGTGATAAGTAATTAGATTTTAAGTATTTTAGTTTATATCGAGCCAGACCAGCGAACAGGAAGTTTTTCCTCTGCTGAGTTACTTATTTGTAATGCATTATATATATGCAATTGTATTTTCGAATTTGTATATCTTTACTCTGGTTAATAAATAAATAAATAAATAAGTAAATATCATAGCTAAAATATGTCACTGCATACAAATTAAGATTCATTATAACGTGAAATAATTGTTTATACTATATTTTATAAATAACATTATATTCCTTATACTATATTTTATACAAATAATCACCCTATATTTTACTCTAGTTTAAAAATAAAATGTTAAAATTAAGTCGTATATCCGTAAATAATTCTAAACTTGAAATTATTTTTTTTTTTTATTGGGTTTTATTGGCCATGGTGAACTTTGCACATTTAGCCATGATACTGTATCTTTGCCCAGTGGGACTTTTTCTTTTTTCAAATCTTTGTGCCCAGTGGGACTTTTCAATATTGCCCAAAGGGACTTTTTTAATTCGATATTTTGCCCAGAGGGACTTTTTTCTTTATCTGAAACAATGCCCAGTGGGACTTTTTCTTTCAATATCGCAGTCATGGGTACTTTTTTCGTCCGAAAAAAACCCGAAAAATTTCCGGGCTTCAGACGGGAATCGAACCCACGACCACTTGAGTCGCCTTGTTTAGCAGGCAAGCGCCTTACCCACTAAGCCAAGGACGGCTCCTTAACTTGAAATTATGTAAAAACTACACAGTGGCGCAATCTTGTGGAATAACTCAGAAGTCCCGCACTGCCCTAGCACTCATCATAGGGTAGTCCCAAATAAATCCAGATGTCGCTTTAAGCCAACCATAGACTACGGAAACATCAACAATCAGGAAAAGGACCAGCCCTTATCGGACCACATCAAATCGGCAAGAACATCCACCCACGCCAACGATGACCGATGTCACCCTACAGAAAATTAGGCGGGTCATCATTCTTTAAAAACTAGCGCATCACGCTCCAGCAGGTAGTCGAAGTCTAAATTTCTACACCTGAATTCCGCGCTCCGAAGTCTAAGTCCGAACTCTCTTCAGCAACCACACTAGTCAGCATCATCTCTCTCAGCAATTAGGCGGCCAAAATACTCTTTTCGAACTACTACGATTCTCTTCAAAGTTTGCGTTTATTAAATGTTACTCACATTAAGTTTTGTATTGTATTACAAGTATAAGTACGAGTAAAGAAAATTAAAAGTGAGAACACTATACAAAAATTATTATTTCCTTTTCAAACACAAACACACAAACACACTTCTTTCCATTGCTGTTTCTCGAACCTTAGGGTGCCGGGGAAAGCAAGAAAATCTCGCTGTTTCTCAAGTCGTAAGACGTTGGGAAATGCGAAATTCTGTTTGCTGTTTTTCGGACCAATAGATGCCGGAGAAAGCAGGGAACACTCACCTTCACATATCCCAATAGAACGACTTATAAAGAGTCCCGAGCTCTTAGACGGAAGTCTAGACTTAAAAATACATATAATATTTGTGCAACATCTGTCGATGCCACAGTGTGCTAAAAAGTTTAGAAAATCCAGTCGTAAAAGTCAAAACCAATATCTACATATATGAAATTAAAAAAAATACCTAGAATTTTTAAGACAGTATTCTATTTTGAACTTTCGAAATAAAGCTATTTTTGTGAATTTATTTGAGATTATTCTTAAATATACTAATGCAGGATTTATAAAACATAATAAATATACTTTTTATTTACACTAAACAATTTTTTTTATTCATTCTATGCACTTTTTATACTCGAAAATTGCTGTTAAAGACAACTGCACGAAAAGTAGGTACGTGCGCGGTGTTAACCCAATCTCGATAATGGTTGACCTGAAACAGAAAAATCAAATAGTTTTAGGCTTAGTATAATTCCAGCAACCCATGGAACTAGAATTTTGAATATACATGGTATCTTAGGAGAATCTTGACTTGCTGAACTCGTTTTTTTTTTTTATTAATTGATATTAAAATGGGAACGATAGGTGCTCCAACTGTTCTAATTTTTGTAGATCAAAGTGGATGACCCCTTGTTTTACGTTCAGGTTCATCAAAAACATATTCATCAGCAAAAGGAGATTTTTCTATAATTTCTCGTTCATATTGTACTACATCAACTGCTGCCGTTTCTTCTTTGTCTAAAAGTATAGGTATAGGTAATTCTTCTGAAGACACCTTACATTTAAAATCGAAAGTAGTATTTACTATTTCTAATAGTAACTGCTCATCATCTGCTTTACCAGGGATTGATGTGCATGAAGCAGTTTTTGTAAGTGCAGTTTTGAATTGCTCAAAATCATCAACTGAACGAACCATTTCCATAATAGCTGTAAATAAATTATTTTTATATCTAAAGCGATTGCACAGAATTTTGTTCATAATATAAAAGTAAATCATAAAAAATCTACATTAAGAACTTTACAAATAACATTTCTTAAACATATAATTCTAAACAAAATTTATAGCGATTCAAATAAAATATAAAAAAATAATTCAGGCTCATCAATCTGCATAAACTAGAAATATAATTTTGAGATGTAATTTTATATAAAATATAACTTACATGGTTTTGCATTTCCATGGATCATAGTTTCATCAGTCCCATACACATGTGCAGTAGCGTTCATTAGCAAATCATTATTACTCTTATTCTTTATAATAGGTACCTTTGTATCTTTAGCTGTAGTGACTGGAACTGAGAAAATGATTTTATTCGTTATGACATAGACTCGCTAATGTATATATTGCAAAATATTTTCTATTATATAATATTATTTAATTAGACTACTTTCTACGATGCTAAAACTATCATCGATCATGTCCTTTAAAGAATTTTCATCTAGATTATAAAATTTTTAGGAACGTCATTTTTCTCAAGTTTTTCATCATCTGTAATATATAAGAGTTATCTGTAATATATAATATGTTATAACAATATCAGATTATAAGAGTAAGAGTAAAAACAACTTATAGTTTTTAGACTCTTAAAATAAATATTTTTATCACAAAATTTTGACAGTTATTCAATAGCTTTTTTTTTCAGATTTTGTTATATATCTATAACAAATGTAAATTTCATAAAAAAAAATTCATTTTAAAAAATAGCATTATAGCATTTTTAAAAATAATATTTCTATAAAACTCTACAAAAAATCTTCTATAAGAATCTAAAAAAATTCTTAAAAAGAAAATATACTTACCATTTTTCTTGATAGTATTATTTCTTTTGTTGCATTCCTCGTTGTGGTTTAAGCAGTAGGGTTCTTCAGTGATTTTCAAATGTTTTCGATCTTTTGATGCAACGATTTTTACTACCGTTGGTCAATTGCATTTCATAGCCCACATAGCATGAAAGCTTCCCGGAAGCTTCCCGGAAGCTTCCCAGGAAGTTTTGGAACCTTACAGTAAGCTTTCACGGAATATTGCAGGAAGGTCAAAATGTCTGGGACAAAATACTGTCAAAAGGCTTTCCTGAAAGCTTATAGTAATCTTCCAGGGAATCTTCCAGTAACCTTTTTTTAAATTTCTTCAAAAGACTGCAGTAAGTTTTGCGAAAGATACGGGAATCTTTCTGAAAGCTTTCGTGAAACCTTACAGCAATCCATTAGCAAACATTTCCACAAGACTTCAGTAAGATAGCTGAAAAGATCTCTGTAAAGTTTCTGATAGCTTTATTGGAACCTTGCAGGAAGCTTTCAAGAAACATTCCGGAAAACTCAAAATGTCTGGGACAAATTACTGGCAAAAAGATTCCACAAAAGGTGTAGGAATCCTTCAGAAAGCTTCCTTAAAGATTGCAGAAATCTTTAAGGAAATATTATCATACGCATTAGTGACATCGGACAAACTACAACATTTTTTATATATATTACATATATTTGATTGTAAACCACTTCGCACGCTTACAA
>UELU01100582.1:0-11297 GCA_900490025.1 Megastigmus dorsalis | reverse complement strand
CATTCTGAACGAGGCGCATTATATTCGCAACTGTTTGCAGCTCCTAATATTAGAACTGTGGCAGTTTGCCCTGCTTCCTTAAGGGGGGAAACTCCTTTGGAAACGAAAAAAATGATGAGTTTTTTAAGAATTTTTTTTGCGGAGACAAAAATGTTTATTATTTTCTCAATTTTAATAACATTTTTACACACTATTAAAAAACCTTAAACGATTTTTTATTAAAAAAAACAAACAAAATGGCGGTGCTATGCGGCGCCGTAGTTCGCAACGTGACGAGCGACTTTGCAATTGGCGTAATTTCTACAATTTTTTTGGGTGATTTGAAACAAAAAATAGAAACAATTTTCGATTAGTAGTATAATTTCGCTCTATGCCTACCTACAAATGCATCAAAAATTACAAAATTGTAAATTCGACGTCTTCTTAAAAAAAGTACAATTTTTCACCGTTTTTTTTGTTATATTTTTGTTTAAAAAATTCCTTTTTTAATAAGAAAAGTTTAAATCTTTAGGTATAAATAAAAAACAATACTATAAAGTAACTTCGTGGAATGTTTGAGCAAGTTCTGTCGTTTAGTTTTTAAATGAGAAGTTACGCCAATTCAAAAAATGTAGTTTTTAGAAAAACGCGTTTAAAGTTTGATTTGAACGGGCGTTGCGCTCTAAAATGATTCACGCTCACAGGCTGTAGCTCTCATAGGACTTTGAATTTCATTTTGAAACTTTTGCACGATATTCTTGAAGGGATAAACTAATATTTTATGCAAAAAAAAATTGTTTTTTTGAAAATTGTGAAGGAGTTTCCCCCCTTAACACAACAATTGGAGAGAGAAGTTAAAGGTAAATGTTGAAGGGGTTAATTAAGTGTTTTATATACCATGGAACATCAAGGGACATAAGTGAAAAAAAATTATCGAACTTTGATGTTATGATAACTACATACAATCTGATTGCACAAGAGTATGAGCTTTGTGTTGTACCCAAGAAGAATAAGGATTCAAAGTTATTCAAAATAATAATTTGTGATTAAAGTAACGTCTTCTATTTTAAAGTTAATAAAGACGCATCCGATTTATAAGAATAGAGATGCCAGATAAGCTATCGAAGCTACTAAAGATGTTAACAATTGTTAACACTTTTGGTAGCTTTGATAGCTTATCTGGCATCGCTATTCTTAATAAGGCACCACACCCAAGTTAAAACACATTTCATTTTGGTCTTATATTGAGACTACGGTAGATGTATTTGTTATTCAGCATTGATAAACTTAATGGTAAACGAGGAAGATATCGAGCTTGACGGACATAATCTTTAAGCTCAGCAGATTAATGCTGATGTAATCGATAAACTCTATAAATTAATATTAACTTTAGCATTTGCATTAATAAAATTATATAATGAACGTAAAATTAAAATTTATATTGTGTTTTTGGAAATTAAAAAATAGAGGTACTTGTATATTTATCACAAGATTTCACAACTTTCTGTTGTTTGCATAAGTTTATCAGTGCAATAGAATGGTTTGTGAACATAAAAATATTTCATTGTGTACCTGAGATTTATATTGTTATATAACTTATGTGATATTAAAATTGATCAATTATAATAGTATTCTTAAATTTCTTAAATTTATAGTAATTTTTTTAACGTAATTAAAAAACTTTACAATATTGTTTCTTTAATTATTATTATTGATTTTATATATAAGCATACTTGTCTGCATTTTACTTTTTTTTAAAGTTTTTCAAGGTTGTTAATACACTACTCTTACACATTTAATATTATTTAATTTTACAAAGTCACTTTAGTGATACACATTTCGACATATAATACATATTGCTATCGTCGCCTTTTTTCGGGGGACACTTATATTTTTTTTCACAGGCATTGTCTTGAGGTTGTTTACCTCCCGACGCCATTTTGGGTTTTGTTGTATTTAACACAACAATACAAAATAAAAATGATAAGAATTTTATATTACCAAAATTTGTGGGAATATGCTATGGTCGAGAAGATTCCTATCTTACCAGTTTTTATATTTAACGAAATATATAAAAATAGAGATTAGTTTTTGGAAAAAAACTATCTGTTAGTACCCCGATAATGATGTGAACATTAGATGATTTCAGTCACATAAAATTCTATCTAAAATTTACACAGTTTTCGTCGTCGAAATCTCCGGAGATAAAAATCGCTATTAAGGTGAATCTCCCAATTTCTACTCACTTAAGCCCTATTTCTACTCACATAGTCTTGCTTTTGTAATAGGTGTTGTATTTACTTCATAATCTTATAATTAGTTCTTTTTAATTGATTAAATATGTCTGCAAATATTTGAATGATTTAGAAATACGTTTGATATTTTTAATAACATAAGAAAGACTAAATGAGTAGAAATAGGGACGTGAGTAGAAATTGGGACATTCACCTTAATTATGAACAAAATTTTCGACAACGAAAATCTCAGTGAAATGTGGATGAAATTTTATGAAATTTTATGTAATCTTTACATCATTACCGAGGTGCTAACCGCGAGTTTTTTTCCAAAAATGAATCTCAATCTTTAGATATTCGTTCAGAAGGGCACTTTTTCGTCTTCTTCGTTTCTATCGTCGTTAGTCCCCCTCTCTTTCAAAAGAGCCCCGCATACAGTATATAGATACAGGGTTGGGTTGGGTTGGGTTGGGTTGGATTCAAAAATTATGGATACGGCATTATTTCCTGAAAACCATGAGTCGTAGAGAAAATTTTGAAGACGGAGGTTTAGGATTTTCCCCTGGCTAACTGACGGTGATCTTGGATTTGACCTTGACCCTGACCTTCAAGGCCATTTGAAGGTCACGTCTATTTTTTCAATGAGCCCGTATATTTTTGACCCCGGAAATGAATGTTACGGTTCGCTAGTTTGAGTATCTCGAATTTGCCCGTTAATCCATATCATTGACTTCTTAAATCTTCAAAAGTAATTTTTTACGTAAATCCATGGAAAAGTTATTTCTTTATACAAAACATATTGCATGCTATAGAGATGCAAAATAAAACAGCCTTATGATTTGAATCAATTTTCTATGAGTCTTTTCATTTTCATCAGTCCGTTAAGGTATTCGAGAAAAAATACATGTTTTTCTTCTAATGAAAAAACCTATCATTTATATCAATAAGAGTATTTGATAGGATTTTTCGAATGTCGTAATGTTTTGATATTCTGATTTTAATAATAAAATATACTTAATGTATACCGTAAAATATTGTGTATGTAAAATAGCTTTCAATTCTTGTGAATCTTCGTAGAGCAATAATTTTAATTTTTGCTATTTTAATTTTAGCATGGACAATATCGGCTAAAATGGGGAAGAACGTATCTGAATGTAAAACTTTCCGCCCTATTCATTTCCGTAGTAAAAATTTTGGGTCTCATTAAAAAGAAAAAATTTACCTTCAAATGACCTTGGAACTTAGGGTCAAGGTCAAATACAAGGTCACCTTCAGTTAGCCAGGGAAGAATCCTAAACCTCTGTCTTCAAAATTTTCTCTACGACTCATGGTTTTCAGGAAATCGAGGATATCGAGTAGAGACCTCATTTTTTTTTCAAAGTAAAGAGGAAGAATTGGACTTTTATTTGCTATTACTAGAATATTTGTAAAAAATATCCAACTCTGAATGCATCACGAAACTTTAGAATTTAAAAGATGACCTTGAATTTCAAGGCCACGTGTTGTGGGGTTGTATCCAATCGAAAATCTAACAGCTGGATTAAAAGGTTGAGATATTAAGCTTTAGTTTAGAAAAAAAGCTTCTCTACATTGATCTGTAGCTGAGTATTCATCCTTCAAAATTGAGCAATTTTCGTCGTAAATTTTTTGATGCTATACTTTTCTGCGTTCTGTAGTACACGTAATATATTTAATAATTAATATTTTCTAGCTACATGGAATACCGTAGATACTGCTGAAGATTGGGATAATGAAGAATATACTGGTTCTTTAGCGGACACAAAAGTTTTTACGCCAAGTACTTTAAGTAATGAAACTGCACCTATTTCTGAAATTAATACAAGCGATGATTTGCTGTCAGTGCAACCCTTGCAGACCTCTCGTATGCTCATACATAATGTGAGTACCAAAAATTAATACAAGGCCCATTAAATATTACAAACTAAAAGATTTTCTTTTTGTAAAATTTATTATAAAGTTTAAACTATGATTTCTTAAACACTTGGTTCAAACCAATATTTAACTGTTTGCTTCTGTAATTTTTCTGGGGTGAAAACGCTCTAAAATCTATACTACAATTGTTTCTTTTTATTGCATCTTCGTAGAGAAAGCTTTATAATAGTAAAGGAAAAAGTTACGAGATTAAATTACAGCAGTATGTTTTGGACTTCAAGGTTGCGTGCGTGCGTGCATGTATCGTCGCTTCCCCGGCGAAACAGCCATAAGACTTTATTCCATTGCTGGTAGATTATACCTCAAAAGGTACTTCTATATCAATGTCGACGTTCTATCTCATTAAAAATTGCAATGATAGTGTAATATGCTCTTCCTTCTTTAGCTCCTCAGTTATTTTGATGAAGTTAAGGAGAGGGAAATAATGGCGTTCCAACTATTCTCCACATAAAACTGTCATCTTTCCATGCCTTCGAGAGTCAATAAGTTTCCCCGCGGAATACTAAACGGCTTCGATTCTTGAAAGTAATATCGTACATCGAAATTAATTCCTGCATTACCGCCATTCTTACTTTATGTTTGTTAGATATTTTTTAACCTAGTTTATGTATTGAATTGCTTGGCTCTATTCGAACGTTCGAGAACCAACTTATTCTCTTCTGTTGACGCTCACAACATCGCTCGCTGCTACCAAGACGACTCGTGCGCGTTTCTCGGATTAGATTGCTTAGGCCTTCCAAGCAGGCATGATCGTACGATGTCGCGTACATGATTAAATCATTGAAAACTCCGGAACCACTGCGTAAACATAAATATATATAGACACAGATTTATTACTTACAATAAAATATTAAAAGAAGTATCAGCATAAGTGTGTTCATTTTATTTAATAATCTTTATAGCTTACAGGCCCAGACATCCGTTAGTATGTGATAAAGAATTTGAACGAATTGCGTGCCTGCTCGAAGTGGCTGAAAATTTGGACCAGCGCTTCTTAAAGTCTCGAGAGTGCCGAATACGGTATGTTGATTGAAAATGCTATAACTCAATCTAATTAGCCGGTGAAGTTTGACGTAACAAATTTCCAGATTTGGAAATTTCAAATCAGAACTGTTCTCATGTCTAATAATTAAAGGATATGGTTAACGGTGAACGAGACGTGCTGAAAGATTTATTCATGTAATTTATTCATGCAATTTATTATAATTGTATCTTTATTTTTACTAGCATCAACCTTTTTGGTTTGGATGGATTTATCTTTGGTTAAATAGTGTATCACTGCATTTTCAAGATTTTTATTGTCATTGGTGTTAGTTTTCTTAATAATAAGTTTAGGTACTCTTTTATTTATTGATTTAGTAGTTGTTAATATTTCAGCAAAAGTTTTATTAGTATTACGTGTGTGATTAGAAGAGTTTAGTTTTGGTTTTGTTAAAAGTTCATTTAATAATTCATTCTTATCTTGCATTTCTTTAATTAACTGTTTTAATAAATTATTTTCTATTTTTTAGAGATTCCACTTCACTATAATCTTCATAAATTGTTGTATCATTCACATTTTCTTTGTCTTTATCTGTTTCCTTCTCTTGAACTATTTCTTTTAAGATTTTTTGTTTTATTTGTCCTCTGTTTTCCTACTTTAATTGGGCAATGAATTAAATTAAATTTTTTTTTTCATTACTTTTGAATCACCTATGTACAATTTTCTATCCCCGAGATACATCAATTTAATCTTCAAAGTCATAGATCAAAACATGGCGTCGGGAGTCGCCCGATGCCGCTGTTATTAAATTTTACAAATGTCATCCAAAGACGAAAGTCCGAACAGTGGTGTGTATTGTTTGTGGTGGCTTTCAACATATTAGCGAATTTGTGGCTAAATATAATGCTGGGTGTCTTCACAAAATATTATCAAACTCGTTTGTAATATGCCACGACCATCCGAACTTTGCACTAACCTCAAATGTGCCGAATGGTACATTTAATGAGACAAATTAGTATTTATTGCTCAATTAAAACAGGAAAAGAGAGAACAAATAAAGCAAGAAATCTTAAAAGAAATAGTTCAAGAGAAGGAAAAAGATAAAGACAAAGAAAATGTGAATGATACAACAATTTATGAAGAGTATAGTGAAGTGGAATCTCTAAAAAATGAAAATAATTTATTAAAACAGTTAATTAAAGAAATGCAAGACAAGAATGAATTATTAAATGAACTTTTAACAAAACAAAAACCAAACTCTTCAAATCACGCACGTAATACTAATAAAACTTTTGCTGAAATATTAACAACCACTAAATCAATAAATAAAAGAGTACCTAAACTTATTATTAAGAAAACTAACATCAATGACAATAAAAATCTTGAAAATGCAGTGATACACTATTTAACCAAAGAGAAATCCATCCAAACCAAAAATGTTGATGCTAGTAAAAATAAAGATACAATTATAATAAATTGCGTGAATTAATTGCATGAATAAATCTTTCAGCGCGTCTCGTTCACCGCTAACCATATCCTTTAACTATTAGACATGAGAACGGTTCTGATTTGAAATTACCAAATCTAGAAATTCGTTACGTCAATCTTCACCGTGTAATTAGATTGAGTTATACCATTTTCAATCAACATACCATATTCGGCACTCTCGAGACTAAGATGCACTGGTCAAAATTTTCAGCCACTTCGAGCAGGCACGCAATTCGTTCGAATTCTTTATCACATACTAACGGATGTCTGGGCCTGTAAGCTATAAAGATTATTAAATAAAATGAACACAGTTATGCTGATACTTCTTTTATTATTTTATTGTAAGTAATAAATCTGTGTCTATATATATATATTGTTGCTAGTAAAAATAAAGATACAATTATAATAAATTACATGAATGAAGAAAGTGTAAATACAATGAAATAAACACTTATTACAAATTAACAAATAACATTAAAATGGAAAAAAAATTAAAAGGCCAACAGTAAGAGTAATAGACATTGACAAAATCTTCAAAAATGATAATGAACTAGAAGCAGATATCAATCTAAGAAATTTTAATAGCATAGATGATAAGTGTAAAATACAGCATATTTTCTCAAATGCTAAATCTAAAACAGTAAGTACAATATTAGAAGTTACACCTATAATTAACAAACACATAAAAGAGAATAGAATTAAACTTTTCGTAGGCTATCAGAACTGCAGAGTTTTCGACATAATTAACACTATTCGCGGAGAACCATCCAGCATAGTACATCAGTGCACAGGTAAAGCACACAAGTGTCCAAATTGTGATTATTACAACAAAAAATATAATAAAAATTACAACGCAGATCATACTGCAATAGACAGTGAACAGTGTTAAGTATTAAAAAATAAAATAATCAAATATATAGAATTGACTGACTACCCTATGAAACCTACTTATCCAAGATACTTTCGAAAAACAGAGCGTCCAACAATATAGCAGTCTAAATGCAAATTACAATAAATTACTAGTTTTTATCAATAGCCTAATAGTAAAGCCATGCATCATTGTATGTACCAAAACTTGGAAAATGGTCTGCTCTGAACTTTTCAAAATCAATGGATATAGAATGTAGTCCAATCAAAGCATAATAAATACGTCAAATGGGGTTTTTGTGTATATTAGAGAAGATATAAAAAAGTCTACAGAAATAATACAAATAAACAAAATTATAAAAACGATAATCTACCTGGACAACAAAGATGAATTAACTATTTCAGCAATATATAGATCACATGACTTGCATAAAACTGAATTTTTAATCAATGTTAAAGAATTAGCAAGAATATTAAGAAGAAACACAAAAATAATTTAATTGCAGGTGATTTTAACATTGATATACTAAGTCAGGAAACAATAGATCAATAATTTCTATAAATCTTATTAGAAAATGGATATTTTCCGGGAATAAATAGTATAACTAGACCTTCAGACATCTACGACAACAAAGGCTCCTGCATTGACAACTTCTTCATTCAAATAAATAAGTTAAACAAAATAAAACATAATTCTTATATACTTCAAACTCCTTCCAACAACGACTACCCAATATATTTAAAATTAAAAGATATAAAAAAAGAAAGCACAAATGATAAAAAAAATCAAAATCAATTATAAAAAATTATATAATGTTGCAAGATCAGTAAATTGGTCTGAAATTAACCAAATAGACGATCCAAACACTTCAATAAATACCCTAATAGAAAAAAATAAAATTTTGCATAAAAAACACAACAAAAGTAAGACAAGGAGTAATTGGATAACCAAAGGAATTATAATATCATATCAAACCAAAGAAAAATTATATAAGATTTGGAAAAGCGACACAAAAAAGGCCAGATATAAAAATTATGTTAAAAATCTACAAAAAAAAGCATAAATAAAGCGAAAGAACTTTATTATAAAAAAAATTATCGAACACAATTTAAATAACCAAAGGAATCTTTGGAAATTAATAAAAAGAAAAATAGGAAATAATGACAAAAATGCCAGGAATATTAACTACCTAAAAGCAAACAATAAAAAAATTAATAACCCCACGGAAATCGCCGAAAATTTAAACAACTATTTTTGTACTGTAGGAAAAAAATTAAAGGAACAAATAAAAACCCCACATAATAAAAAATAAAATTACCAAATATGAACTACTACAGCATTTTCTTAAAGAAAATAACACAACACGAAACAAAAGAGACCATTCTCAACATGAAAAATAAAAAAGGTAGAAGAGATGGAATTAATACGCAAGTACTAAAAGCAATTGTTGAAAAAATGTACGATCCCTTAACATACATCTACAATTTGTGCATAGACAAGGAAATATGGCCCGATGCTCTAAAAGCTGCAGAAGTCGTACCAATACACAAGACTAAAGAAAAGCATTTACAAAATAACTACAGGCCGATTTCTCTGATTTCAAACTTGGCAAAAATTTTCGAAAAACTGCTACATATCATATTATTGGATTTTCTCAACGAAAATAAACTACTTTCAAAAAAGCAATATGGATTTAGAAAAAATTTAAGTTCAAAAGATGCACTTAGTCATGCCTCTAAATTGATCTATAATATGCTTGATAGAAGTGAACCAATAGCAATCACCTTTCTAAATCTAGCAAAGGCTTTTGGTACTGTTGACCATAAGATATTGCTAGGTAAACTATATTATATCAGTGTTACAGGTAGAGCCTATAATCTCATAAAAAGTTATCTGAGTAATAGAAAGCAAAGAGTTAAAGCTAGTGGTAATACAAATCAATTTAATACAGTTAACATAGGTGTACCACAACGTACAATTCTAGGCCCTCTATTCTTCATAATCTACATATAAATGACATGTTAAATGAAACATCTGAAGACGAAATTATATGCGAAGACGAAGTCTCATATGCTGATGATATAATGTAAAAATATAATGTGAAAATGTTATGTATTAGTTCAATGTTAACTTTGATTTATGTAAATATTGTTTTTGAAAATGCTTCGTCAACAACTTTTTATACATCTTTGTGAAAATTTATTCTTTTAAATTTTCAATTATTGTTATCATATTGATTGTATATGTTACTAGTTATGCAAATCGATTATGAACTACAGGCGAATAGTGTAAATCTAGATGCTTGGCGGAATTTCCGTAATTGGTTAGTCTGGAATCTATAGACGGATCTCAATTTCACCTTCAGTCTCCATCGTAATCTCCATCTCAGCATATGTGCTCCTACATTTGTTTGGTAGTTCATGGTAATTGAAAGGGGGTGTTTAAAGTCTTATACTTACCACTAAAACATTTTTACCATCCAGACACGAAATAGTTAGGTATAGTTATATAAATACTTAAAATTATGCAAATTTGAAATACAGGTGTACTATCTTGATGAATTAGTTATCATCTAGTAAAGTTTCAAGTAAATATTTCAAGTACACCTTAAATTTCTACTTAATTATTGATATATTTGCTTTAATTAATAATATTCTGATTATTATTATTATAGTTATTAATTATTTTGTTCGCCTTTAAATATTTTTCACTTACACGTTTTGATCGGCTCTAAACACAATATGACTTTGGAAATGTTGATTTCCAAAACATGTATTAGTTTTTAAGTCTTTTGGTATGTAAAAAAATTCTTATCTTCGCTTTGATTGTTTCTCACATGGACAGTATGTAGGTTTTTCAAGAACAGGTAATTCAGAAAACCACTTTATTTTAGTGCCGCATGGTTTAAAAAAAAAAATATTGTTCATTTTGAAATTTTTTGAGAACAATACTTTAAAATATAAAAAATATATGTATAGCTATATATATACAGGGCGTTCCGATATTGAACGAAAATAAGGGTACTACGAGATAGAGGAGGAGATTCTAAAACATAAGTAACTTTTCTGTTTTTTGATTAAACGCATAAATTTTGAATTATAGACAATTGAAAATTTAGAAAATCACCCAATCAACTCGCGCAGCCGTTACCGCGCCGGCGACAGGGGAGAGAGTGCGCGGGGCTTCCACGCCACGGCAGAAGCAACGGGCAACGGGAAAGAGAGCGCGCCTAACCTTCCCTGCTCTATTCGCTTAGCTGAAAACACAGTCGTTCACTGTGTAGACATGCAAGTCCGTCGTCTGCGTCTTCTCACACGTAACACGCGTGAGGCGGGCTTGTGTAATTGGTCGCGTATCCCTTACAAGTATGTGTCTCTGAGGCGTCTCAGCGTATAGATACACAATTCGCAAATACAAATTGGCGTGCGAATATCTATTCGTACAAGGATTTGATGTTTTCTATTTTAATAATTAAAATCTAGACATAAACATTAAAACCATATTAAATCAAAATAAATTCACTGAATGAATTTGGTTCTTTAGCAAAACTACTTATTTTCTTCAGAAATCCATGTTCTTGAAACGATTTCTGATTAAGAAAATGCAACTGCTTATTATTATTTAATGAATAAATAATGAGTAAATACTAAGAAAAATATTAATTTCTTAGAAATAAATAAATCAAATATCAAAAACTGTTTCTCAACTATCTGCGCGTTATCGTATAAGAGTGCGAATATCCGATTCATTCCAAGGGACGGGAAAGGGGCGGAAAAATGGGACTAATTATGGT
>UELU01100581.1:0-10388 GCA_900490025.1 Megastigmus dorsalis | reverse complement strand
ATGCAATAATATTTAATACCGCGAGATTTGGCTTGTTTGCCGTAGTACTAAATAAAGAATATATTTATAATTTTTTTTATAATAAAAGAATTATACCTTTTTTTCAAACAAATTTTCAAAAGACTGCATAAAGAATACTTTATACATACTTTATGATTATTTATAATGCTCTAAGATACCTTCTATTTTGTCAGTCGCCAAAAAAAAATTATTTGAAAAAAATACTTTGTTATTGCTATTTGAATACTATAAGTACTAAGTCAATGTGGACATAAGAGTATTCTTAAAGAACTCTTTTTTCGAAAAGTGTGCTTATTGGGCATGTATTATACTGTGTTATTATTTGAAAACAATTAATATTTGAAATTTAAAAGAAATTTCTTGGACGATTATAAGCATACACATGAACAATATTATTGACATCAATTACAATAAATGTTGTAATTAATGTTAACAATATTGTACATGCAGTGTATCCGACTTCTATCTATCTCTCTATCTATCGGTCTCGATCTCTCGCTCTCCTTTTCTATCTTTCTGTCTACGTTTTCTTCTCGATCAAGTCAAAGTCAAGAGAGCGTATATATAGCTAAGTATATATCTACACGGAGAGAAAAAGCACGCGAATAACGCATGAACACATTCCACGCCATAACGGCTGAAAACTCAGGAGCGCGGGTTCGATCCAACCTACGGGCAATTTTGTTTTTTTTATTAATATTTCCTATCGATTATTAGGTTGAAAAATTGTTATTTTTTCATTTTATTTAATAAATTATTAATAAAACAAGATATATGGAAAAATCACATATGCACATTAACCTTTCCATTCGAAAATATACATGTAATATATTATATTTATCTAGAAATAGGAGTAAAATAAGAAAAGTACATGAAGTTTTTAAATCTAATAATACATCTAAAATAATAAATTTAAATGTATTTGTTATCTTAGTAATAAGAAATTATAATAATGATTTAAGTATTTATTGGCTTGACTGCAGCCAAGAGAAATAGGCGATCAAACTATTTTGGACACGATATCTCCCAGAGTAGAAATTGTATTAAGGATGATATCAGGCCCTTATCAAGATTTTGATTACACGGATCAGGGTAAGATCTTGGCAACTCCTGATCAAGATTGTATTGAATTTAAAGGCGGAAGTTATATCTATACGTATTTTTCTTATATACAAATAAATAAATTCCATACAAAATGATACATGTAAATATATGTAGATATTATAGAATTGATATTAAAGCATTGTAAATACTTACAGAGTACATTTCTTACTGTAATATTAAATATGTTTATTATTTTTATTAATTGGTTTTAAATGCAAATGGAAATTAACGTTATATTCCTGAACTATTTTGTTAAGGTTTCATGAAACATTTCAAGTAACATTTTCACACTCTCTCATGAAATATTTTTTGTAATATTCCTGCAAGGTTTCTGCAAAGATTCAGTGAAGTGTTTCGAAAACATCGAAATAAGATTCCACTGAAATATTTGTACAATATATTTGAACTGTTTCAGTAAAAATTTCTTCGAAACATTTGTATAATATTTTGGAAACCTTCCTGCAATGTTTCTGAAAGGTTTTGAAACTTTCAAAATAAAATTTTGCTGAAATGTTTCTGCAATATTTTTGAAATATTTCAGTAAATATTTCTATGAAACATTTTTATAATATTTTGGAAACCTTCCTGTAATGTTTCTGAAATGTTTGGCTGTAACATTTCAATGAACCTTTCATTTTAATATTGCATGCTGTGGATCGATACCTTTTGTTTAAACCATTCATTAATTTTTGTTATGTCACCCCAAATCTTTTGTTCTTTTAAAGTATATGTAACAACAAGTATATGTCATAAGTTTTAAGTGCGTACACTGAGAAAAAGGATTCTTTACAGTTAATGAATCAGTTACTTACAGTAACAAAAATTTTCGTTTCTTGCATGAAAAGAATATTCGTTAACTATTAAGAATTATTTACTTAAAATGTACACTCATGAAAGGCAGAATGCGTTTGCACGCGCATGCGCCGTCTATGCATGCTTCGGGAGTGCGAGAGAGGAGAAAAATAATGGCGCGGCTCGAGTTGTGTTTGCCGGCACGAGGTTATGTTCCTAGAACTTATATCTGAGACTTTTGTTTTTACGACGAATTGTCCTTTTTATTCATATGTAATATATAAGTACACCCTCACACTTAATTAGTTGCAAGCAATACTTAAATTAACCAAGAACTAAATAGATAATTGTTTCATGTTAGATTTTGAAAAGTTTTTAAACGCACCAAATTAAGTGCTGATGGGTGTACCTGTAAAACCTTTTAATCCTTCTGCTTCCGCTTTATATAGCCAACTTGCGTATTACATAAAAACATTTATCATCCGTAAAACAAAGATATATCAAATTATGTGAAAACTCCTGTATAATTTATTAGATTAAATACTATATAAATATTACGTATTAAAAATAATTATTCACAATTTAAAAAAATTAGTTTTTAAAAAATTTTTTAAATATGCATGTTTGATCGATACATGCATATTTTGTTCCAAGCATGGTGCAATTTAAATTTACCGCGTTCAGCAGTTTGTTAACGTTAAAACTTTATGCGCATGCGTGAATACTCGGTTGATCGTTGATCTCAAGTAGGTTTATCCAAATACCTCGTCATTAACTGTTAAGGAATATTCTTTTCGCCGTATTTAAATCCACGTTTCTTAACAATTAACGAATATTTTTAACTATAAAGAATCCTTTCTCTCAGTGTAGCATTATCCTGAATGATTTTATCAGGCCTTTTTCGAGCATTTCACTTAAAAAATCGCGATTTCTCGATACCATTTTTTTAAACAATTTATTAATTTATTGGTATGATACCTCAAATCTTTTTTTATTTTAAAGTATATGTAACAACAAGTATATGTTATAAGTCTGAAGTGCGTAGCATCATCCTGAATGATTTTATCAGACCTTTTTCGAGCATTTCACTTGAAAAATCGGGATTTGTCGATACCTGTTGTTTAAACAATTCATTAATGTATTGTTATGCCACCTCAAATCTTTATTTACTTAAAAGTATAGGTATCAATAAGAACACGTATTGAGTTTCAAGTGCGCAGCATAATCCTGAATGAACTTATACGTGTACTTGAGATTTCTTTTACGAAACACGATTTCGGGAATGAAATTATTTAAACAATATTGCACTTAAATGTACTAGGTTTGCTATTTTATTGTTGATCATGATCCAGTTTATCGACCAGAACATTATTCTTGAACTAATTATTCAATTTTCATATAAAACTATTTTCTAATGACTGGGGCCCCCATGCAACCCCCATCCGTCCCTAGCTGGCCGCTAGTGTCGGTCGCTAGCTTCAGCTTCATTTTATTTATTATGAGATAACAATAAACTTCGCATCGCTGATCGCATTACAAACATATGTATTACATTTCGCTCGCATCACAATAATAAACATTTGATCGCTTCGCTCACATATTTTATATTTTCAGCAAGGTCTAAAATTTCTTATATACGAACTGCCGTTCGATTCAACCACTTGCGAGAGCCGAAAGTAAGTAAAAACTGTGGATCCACCTAGCGGAGTATTTTCGAAGTCTCGACAGTCGACATGCAGTGAGTCGCAGATATAGGTATACATACTCGGCAATATTCACAGAAAGCGTCACGTGACGACTTCTCCTATGCAACCCCGCGTGTTTCACATGTTTTTATTGGCTTTTTGTTGGTGGAGCTTAGGCCATGACCAGGTATTTGCCCAGTGGTTCTTTTTCCGTCCGAAAAAAGCCCGAAAAAATTTTCGACTTCCAGACCGGAATCGAACCCACGACTACTTGAGTCGCCTTATGTATTAGCAGGCAAGCGTCTTATCCGCTAAGCCAAGGACGGTTCCCTGTTTCACATGTTATTTGTATAAAGTCTGTATGGACACAAGCGTTCATCGCCGAGCAAAATAATATATACTGTTACGGCAAGCGCGCGAAATCTCGTAAATAGGAAAGTTTATGCTATGGCCACAAAGAAAATATTTTAGGTCATAGAATGGCGATATTTCTGTCAAATTAAAATTTCCGATTGCTGGTTCAACATGTAATCATATGTAAATTAAATAAAAAATATTTTTATTTCGACATGTACAATTTTATTTACTTAAAAAAAAAACGAGTGTTGTCTGAACATAGTCGCAGTTATTTCAAAAGCCACACTGTTGAATTGAACGCAAATCGACTTTGATGCATTTTAACCACGAATTCGTTGTAAAATCAACTATTCATTCATTGACTTGACTAAACGTTGTTGAATCAACTAACAAAAAGTTGACTTGACTATAATTTTGTTAAAATAATGGCATGTTTATTAAGTTAACAATGCTATTGTTGATACAATTTAATTTTTTTCTCTGTGTAGGAATTTTGACCTAAATAAAACCATATTTTTATATATTTTTATAGCCTTAATAGAAAACGCCCTTTACTTAGCCATTTTTTAAGCAAAGTATGGACGCTTCATCTGCCTCAAAATCTCAAAATTATTACTTAATTTTCTACACCAAAAACAATTTATTAAACTAAAAGATTTTGCATATAAATACTTTAACACATAAAGAGTAATATTGAATAGAAATTTTATTCATAAGTTATGCCAAAAACTTAATAATAAAGAAATTTCCTATTGGTGGCCAGGTAATGGGCAGTGGCCAACTATAGGTACTTTGACCTTATTTAAATTCGCACGATAATGATATAAATTGGAAAACAAAATATTATGAAGTGTGTATACGGCAAGTCTCTGGGTGAGGACCCTTACGAAAATCGTGCGAAAAGCGGCGGCTGCAGCTTTTTCGGGAAAAAAAACTACGAAAATCGCCTGCAGTGGTGGATGCAGCGGTGGCTGCAGCTTTATTGCGAAACAAAAACTACAAAATAACAGTTGAATACAATTTATTACTACGGATAACATTCGGTACAAGTAAAAAAATAATCGGAAACAATAAAATATTAAAACTACCACACCTTATACAAAATCATCATTCATCTAAATCACATAGTAACGTAGCAAAAGAGAACAGAGAAATAGAGTCGGTGAAACTGAATCATTTTTCACGATCATTAATAACTCTTTAAGTTGTTTTCCTCTTTTTTCATTCGCTTTATTGAATTCTGCACCACAAGCTACATCAGAAATTTTTCCAGTTTTGAGTTGCCTCCAAATCCATCATATACAATTGAAGAATCTTTTGCTCGAGAATTCTGAAATAATAAATTTTTCAATTAATTTCAATTAATTATACCCTTAGACTACCTTCTACATATCTTTTATGTATAGTTTCTATAAGTATTTTATATTGTTTTATAAATTATATCTACCTTTAACACTGTATCTGATTTCTTAGACGAAATCATGGTTCAAATCAGCTGATTATCACCTGAAAATCATACAAAATCAAACAACTTATATAGTGATTGCTTTGGATTTAATTTTGATTTATTGATCAGGCTGACCAAATTAATGTAAAAAGATTGTAAGACGATAAAAATATATCATTAGATTTATAATCTTTTAATTAGTTTTCTTTAAAAAAATGAAAATTAAGAAGTTTAAGAATATTTGTTGCAATTAATAAATTTATTCCATCAACAAAAAAAATATATGAGTAATAATCTCAAAACATGATTCAAGTTTCGTCACTTTTGAAAATTTTAGAACATTCATCAGGTTAGTAGTTAAATCATCTTATAGTCAGGCTAGCCAAATATTAATGTAAAAAGATTGTAAGACCGATAAAAATATATTATTAGATTTATAATCTTTTAATTAGTTTTCTTAAAAAAAAATGAAAATTAAGGTTAAAAATATTTGTTGAAATTAATAAATTTATTCCATCAATAAAATAAATGTATGAGTAATAATCTCAAAAAATAATTAAAGTTAATAAAAAGATGTTTAATTTATTTCTAATAAATGCTTGTCCGCTCTGAATAGTGAAAACTGGTACCGGTTTTGAGCAGTCAGTAAATCTGCATGAGTTTTTGCTCTGTAGGTGTTCGTAACTGCGTTTAGAAAAAATAATTTTATATCATGCTGCAGAACACACGATTGTATATCCACAGGTTC
Organism: Megastigmus dorsalis; assembly: GCA_900490025.1. Lineage (NCBI taxonomy): Eukaryota > Metazoa > Arthropoda > Insecta > Hymenoptera > Megastigmidae > Megastigmus > Megastigmus dorsalis. The sequence continues at coordinate 4,234 of UELU01100581.1, read as the reverse complement.
CTGGACCATGTTCTTCATAAACAGGATTAGTATTACAAACAGTATAAAATTCATGGCATCTCCATACCAAACAGCGTAATGTTGTTTATGATGTGTGATATTACACGAACATTAATTGGTTTTGGCTACAAAATATATGGTTTTTTTATAACTTGTTTTATGTTCAATGCAATTTAATTAAAAAATAAAACTAAACTAAAAATGATCCTTCACTCGGATCCATACTCAACTCCAAAATTTCATCAACAGTTTTTGTATTTAATATCTCTGTGCAATCTTCTTCGAAAATCTTTAAACGTTGTTGATGTAGCCACCAGATCACGCAATATTATTATACAATGGCCCTTTAACATCTATTGTAACATCTATCCAGTTAATTATCACTTTATTGCTGTACATCTTCTGTTATAATTTATTCCGATAACTCTTTGGTGTTGAATGAGTTTTTTCATCCGATGATTGATTCAGTCTGGTTGTTGTTCATATTTATAATAATATTAGGGGCGATAATGGCTGTTGGCTTATTAGTACCTGTAATATAAGGCTTGGAATCTTTTTCGAAAAGACTAGGAAATGTTCCAACTAGATGCGTTCGTATAGCAGCCAAAGTGCTAACAGGCACTTCATTTATAAAATTTACTTGTGATGCACTGATTTCTATGATTGCAGGTGTCTCCTTAAGTTGGATATTGTGTGATCTGGTGGCTCGATCAACAAAGTTTAAAGATTTTCAAAGAAGATTGCACAGAGATATTAAATAAAAAAACTATTCATGAAATTTTGGAGTTAAGTATGGATCCGAGTGAAGGATCATTTTTAGTTTAGTTTTATTTTTTAATTAAATTGCATTGAACATAAAACAAGTTATAAAAGACATATATTTTGTAGCCAAAATCAATTAATGTTCGTGTAATATCACACATCATAAACAACATTACGCTGTTTGGTATGGAGATGCCATGAATTTTATACTGTTTGTAATACTAATCCTGTTTATGAAGAACATGGTCCAGGAATCTGTGGGTATACAATCGTGTATTCTGCAGCATGATATCAAATTATTTTTTCTAAACGCAGTTACGAACACCTTCAGAGCAAAAACACATGCAGATTTACGGACTGCTCAAAACAGGTACCAGTTTTTACTATTCAGAGCGGACAAACATTTATTAGAAATAAATTAAACATCTTTTTATTAATTTGAATTATGTTTTGAGATTATTACTCATATATTTTTTTTGTTGATGGAATAAATTTATTAATTGCAACAAATATTTTAAACTTCTTAATTTTCATTTTTTTAAAGAAAACTAATTAAAAGATTATAAATCTAATGATATATTTTTATCGTCTGACAATCTTTTTACATTAATTTGGTCAGCCTGATCAATAAATGAAAATTAAATCCAAAGCAATCACTATATAAGTTGTTTGATTTTGTATGATTTTCAGGTGATAATCAGCTGATTTGAACCATGATTTCATCTAACAAATCAGATAATTTATAAAACAATATAAAATACTTATAGAAACTATACATAAAAGATATATAGAAAGTAGTCTAAGGGTGTAATTAATTGATAAATTTATTATTTCAGAATTTTCGAGCAAAAGATTCTTCAATTGTATATGGTGGATTTGGAGGCAACTCAAAGCTGGAAAAATTTCTAATGCAGCTTGTGGTGCAGAATTTAATAAAGCGAATGAAAAAAGAGGAAAACACCTTAAAAAGTTATTAATGATCGTAAAAAATGATTCAGTTTCACCGACTCTATTTCTCTGTTCTCTTTTGCTACGTTACTGTGTGATTTAGATGAATGATGATTTTGTGTAAGGTGTGGTAATTTTAATATTTTATTGTTTCCGATTATTTTTTTACTTGTACCGGATGTTATCCGTAGTAATAAATTGTATGCAACTGTTATTTTGTAGTTTTTTTTTCGCAATAAAGCTGCATCCACCGTTGTAGCCACCGCTGTAGCCACCGCTGCAGCCGCCGCTGCAGGCGATTTTCGCAGTTTTTTTTCGGCTGCAGCCGATTTTCGTAAGGGGAGGAAGAGGAACTCTTAAGTCATTGTACTATTCTATAGCACATACGAATTAATATCGAAATGTTTTCTGTATAAGAGGTATCAAAGTAGTTATAATCCAGAGCACTTGATTATATTCAAATTGGCTTTGTATATATCTTTCAAAAAATTTGTATCTTCAATACGATTGAGAGTATCATTATGGTAGAAAATATTCATAATCTCCGAAAACTCTATTGCCTACTCTATCAAAATCAATATTGTGTTTTGTATTTGAAACGTGAAGTGTCGGGGCAGACCTATCTGAAAGATTACTCACATCTTTTTCTAGTGCCAATATATGTCGAGTCAAATTGTATTGGGAAATCATTGGCAATAAAACATTTTATTATGATTTTGATATTGGCATTATGGAATTGCTTATCAGAATGAGAGATGCATTTGTCAACTAAATTATAAATTATAGCTATTTTTTGTGAGATGGGATGCTGCGAATAAAAATTCATATATCTGCCCGTGACCATTGGGTTTCTGTACTAATTAGTAATAATGGAATTTCTCGCTGTTTTGATGCATTCAATATCCAAAAAAATAAGTTTATTATTTTTCTATTTTTCAAAAATAAATTGGATAGAAGAATGATATAAATTAAAAGTGTTTAAAGTTGATTAAATTTTTTTATTATTAATAATTAAAAAGCAATCGTCTACATATCTCTTGTATAAAATAATATCATTTTGTATTGAAATTAAACAATTTGTTTCTAAAGCTTCTAATGTAATTTCAGCGAACCATGAACTGGTGCAGAAACCAATAGGTGTACCCATGAGTTGCTTGTAAAATTTTTGATTGAACTGTAAAAAGGTTGAATTTAATAATAAATTAATACCATCTAAGAATTCCTGTTCCGATAAAGTTAGATAAGTTTTTATATAACGCCATTTCTTAGACAAAGCCTGCAAAATTAAGTGTGAAGGTAGATTGGAAAATAAAGATACAACATCAAATGAAACTAAATAAAAATTGTGCGGAACAGAAATATTATCAATATTGTTTTTAAACTGAAATCTATTTTTTAGGGACAAAATAGAACGAGGGAAAAACTTATTGAACAGCAGAGAAAGTCCCTCATCTAACAATAAGGCAAAAGTCGGAGAGTTAATAGCAGAAACAATGATACGAATGGGATAATTTTCCTTGTGTATTTTCACCAAGGCATAAGCGCGGGCAAGAGTGGTGTTATCAAGGTTACTGCTCACGAGAGAGAATCAATTGGTTTGTTCAACAACGCCTTTTTGCCCCAAGATTCGACAAGCTTCTTAATACATTTTTACAGACTGGGTAAAGGGGACTTATTTAAAAGTTTGTAGTAATTAGTGTCACTTAGAGCGTTTCCCACTTTATTAATGTAATCATTTTTCTGTAAAACAACCGTAACGGTACATTTGTCCGCTCTCGTGATCCATAAATCTCTATTTATTTTATCAAGCCTCTCTGTTAATCTGATTTTTTTCATTAAATTAGCATCAACTTTGGAAACATGAAGTTTTTTCTTTATGAAGCTATTAATAGTGTGTAACGTGTCTTCTCTGACATTATTATTGATATTCTTATTAAACTTAACTGATATTTCTAAATTTTTTTAAATTTCAAATAGGGTATTTATCAGGTAGACTAGTAAAATAAAAATTCTCTCCTAAAGACAAAATTTCCAACACACTCTCCGGAATAGCAATGACGGATAGATTAATCAACCATTTTTCCTTTATAGTTTTGGTTTTTTCTTTAGACACATTATCATTAATATTAAAAATTTCACCACCATAATTGTTAATTTTATTGTTATTTCTTTTTTGTTAATCTCGATTCAAGATTGATTTTTAACCCTTTTCGGCCTGGTGGTATCTCTCAGAGACCACCTACACTCTAAACCCTAAAGAGTAAAAATTGGCGCAAAAAAGTAGAAATTTTGTGGTTCTCCCTTTTCAAAAGAGTAAAATGATATTTTTACTCTTTATAAAGTAGAAAAAACTAGAATCGCTCTTTTGAAAAGAGTAAAATTGACATTTTACTCTTTTGAAAAGGATAAAATGGTTTTCCCCCATTTCAAAAGAGTAAATTAATAAATTTCTACTTTTTAAAAGTAGAAATTTTAATCCCGAATTTCAAAAAGAGCAAATAAGCAGATTTACTCTTTTCAAAAG
>UELU01100578.1:0-11866 GCA_900490025.1 Megastigmus dorsalis | reverse complement strand
GATTACAAATCTGAGTTCAGATTTCAAAAATACAAAATGGTGGATCCAATATGGCGGACGAAATTTTCAAAAATCAACAGATTCTGGCCATATTTCGTTCTACGGGGGTTTTTTTGGTCGCTCAATACGAATCCAAGGTCAGGTTTACAAAATTCTCAAAGTAAAGATGGCCGCTTCAAAATGGCGGACAATTTTCAATAATCAGTTGATTCAGCCCACATTTTGTTCTCCGGGGTTTTTTCGGTCGCTAAATAGGAATTCGAGTTCGGAATACAAAATTTTTACATCAAACATAGCGACTAAAAAATAGTGACTACAAGATGGCACAAATTTGTGAAATGTAGCCGATTCTAGCCAAATTTCGTACTTATGGGTTTTTGGTTTGCTAAATAAGAATGCAAGGTCAGGTTTACAAATAATGTCAATTAGCCGTCGATGCCGTTATCGCCGTTGCCCAACTTTTACCGCGTGGAGGTTGACATTTGCAAAAGTCTTTTTTTTAAAGAGTATGGAACCTGCTATGAGTGGAAGCTGGAGAAATGTAAAAAGGCGGCCCGCGAGCGCTGTGTCGTTTAGCGACACAGTGCGAGGTATACCCGTGATGAACACCTCGCAAGCGTCCGCGTTTCCACCCACAGTGGTTCGGGAGCCTCGCGACGCCTCCACATTTTCGAGGGCCTCAACTCGCGATGCGAGAGTCGAGACAGCCGCACGCGTCTCGCTCAACTCCGCTCTGAGTTGAGTATTCAGCTCATTCATGCCGCGTTGAAGGTTTTTTAAATCGTGCTGGATGGTCGATATAGTGGAGCCGTGAGCCGTCGCCCATGTGGAGAACCACGCTGGCGGCGCGTCCCCCATGATAGTCGGAGAAGCTGCAGAAAGAGCCAAACTTGAATCCGCTTTAGGGCTGCTGCACGGAGAATCGGTCTCGGACTCGCTCGAGATTGAATTTGCACAGTATTGCTTAGACACCTGTGCAAGAGAAGGAGAGATAGGCGAACCAAGCCTCTTCGCCGAGCCGCTGGCAGTTGTAACTATGGCCTCGTCAACCACGTTAGATGAGAAAGGGGCTGCCCGCGATTTGCCGAGGGGCACTATTCGTGCAGACGTTGGGGCACAGCAATGCACTCCTCTCGACGACACCAGTATGTCCGACGAGCAGCAGTCCGAGTGCACTAGTTTATTGCAGCCGATGCAAGGCAACGCTTCACCTGTTTGTCTAGTAACTGGTTTGCAACAAATGGGGCACTTGGCTGGCTGCTTCTTTAGCATAACGACTGGAAAAACATATTAAAATCCACGAAAGAGTGATATTGGTGGGACTGGGGATACTATTTGTCGATACTGCGCGTATTAACTCCAAGAGGTATAAGTTTTATTTAGCTATTGTAAAAGTGCTTATTGACGCAAGGCTGATGTAGTACAAAAAGTATGAAAATGTAGAAAATTTCCCCGAGAGAGAGAGAGAGAGAGAGAGAGAGAGATAGGCAGATGGATATTTGCTTATTTGCAAACGAATACAATATTAAGTGGTAGTAATATACATAGTTTTACAGTATATAAAAGACAGTCTTCATTTTCACTATTCTATATAAAATATTGTACCTAGTTACTATCTATGATATCACATATGTTAAAATTTAATACAAAAATCAGTCTCAAAATATTTAAATAAGTAATATCACAGAGCGTTCTATCTTAAACTACGAACAAAGTAAATCAAGCGGTCTATATCTATATTTCGATTTTTTCTAAAATTGCATTCTAAAATAGAAACATTCACTCATTGCATACGTACACCCACTCACGCTCATAAATACGCTCACACTTCATAATCCTTCGATCAATGCCTATACGAATGTTATCAGTCATTTTAAGCAGGGCTGTCTGAGTACTGTGATGTTGTTTAAACCCTGCCTGACAAGGATCGAGAAAGCCAGTCCTGGAGAAATAGCTGGTAATTTGAGAGTGTGCAATCTTCTCGAGCACATTGGAAAGAAAACACAGTAGGGCGATTGGACGAAAGTTCGAAACTGAGGATGGAGCTGAAATCTTTTTAAAGCCACTAACTTTGCCGGTTTCCAGGCACTCCCTGAGCAAAGGAGGAGTTAAATAAACGAACCATGGAATCCCCCAACACTGGCAGAGACTTTACCACAACACTTTGCGGTATGACATCCACACCCCTCGCCTGTGATGATAAATGGAAAATGGCGAGTACAACAGCAGCAAAATTTATTGGCTTGAAGGAAAACTCATCTTCAGATGCGGATAAAATTATGTCTATTACATCCTCTATGTTTTCATTAGGTGCGACTGACACAGCTGCAATGAGCGAGTTAAGCTCGTCCGGGGTGGAAACATGCAACTCTTCCTTGCTCTTAGGAAAAAGGTCTAGGTTACGCATTTCCCTGCAGATGTCTTTTTTCTGATCAAGAGCATCGCTTAAATGATTGCTTACAAAAGAGGTACGCGCTTGATCTATGTGTCCCTCAACCTCATTGCCCAAACGCAGCACTCCCGGTCCTTTTGTAGCGTCTGTGTGTAGCGTTACGTTTGTCAATGAGAAGCTGAAGCTCAGTCCCAATCCATGGTGCCTTACATTTTCGAAGAGTGACGATTTTTAATGGACCAAGTTCATTTATAACTGCCATGAGATTGGAACTAAGACATTCAAGCGCTCCGTTCAGATCAAAGTCCGCCTCTAATGTATTTGGTTCAAATGTCGACCAGTCGCAGCGACACACCAATTCATTTGGCTCCTCATAATTTATCTTACGATAATTTCTAAAACTAAAAGCATCTTTTAAAGGAGAAGCTATTCTAGGGCGATAGTGATATAAATAATGCCAAGTTGTTCCCATAGTCACGTACAGTACCGTTATCGTCGACGAGCATTGAAAATATGCGCACGCTCGCCTCCACTTCTCCTGACCAAAAATCTCTCACCGCGGTTTCAGACGTACCTAAATCCCAACCCCAAAACAAGCTGCTTGAAGTCTAAAATTTCTTAAATGATTCAAACGAAAGTATTACATTAATAAAAAATTTTCTATCTGGTAAGCAAGTGACAGATTCGAGGCCAGGAGAAGCGGTTTTGACATCATTGGTGGTAAATTATTGGCGAGCGGCAGCTACACGCTATAAAGATGAACCACTCAAGACAACGATCTCCTCGTCCCCGACACTGAGCCACCCCCTGCCTCCGTCACCCTCTTACCACCCAAGCCGCGAGGCTGTACAACGCAAGCTCCAACTATTTTCTCCCTATGAAGCGCAGGAAGGACAGTGCTGAACACTGCAAAAACAGTCTCCTCAAGATTATCATTAGAAACATTATTTTACACTATTCCATTAATAAGTAACTTGCAGCGCTCAGCACTTTCAGTAGACGCTGCTCCAGAGCCTCCGCGACTCGAGCCACAAGAGGGTGATTTATTTCCGAGCTCAATTAGACAAATACCCGCGACTCATTGATCTCGTTTGTGTCGCAATCTTTATTTTTATTTAAGTCTATTTTACCCACAATGTCACCGATTACACCCGAAACCTTATTAAGGGGGGCTTACATTATAAATTTTGTATATTAATTCAGCTAAAACCAAAAAATTATAATAATTAGTAACATCGCCACATAATATTTTAATATATATTGGATTCCTGACCAAATGAGCTCAATTTGAAGCCTCTATGCCCATTTTATCTTATGTTATGTCAGTTTCAAAAATTTGGATTTGGCGTAACCTACAAGTCCAACGGATTGATAAATTTTGATGTAATTGGTCTTAAATTTTTTGTAATTAATGTCATTATACAAAAAATTATACATTACGCACCATAATGACATCAATTTCAAATAATTTAAGATCAATACCATCAAAATTGATCAATCCGTTTGATTTGTAGATTACGCTAAACCTGAAAATTTAATGTTTTCCAGAAAACAGCTTTAAAATTGCATGAACCGTGCATCAAAAGGACCTCTTTTCTTCTTAAAAACTTCTTTTTCTAAAATATAAAAAATATATTAATTATGTTAGCCCTTTTGAAATTATTGACTAAATAATATACCTTGAGTTCCCTGTTGACGAGTCGAATGTTAGAGCCAGGAAAACCTCAATCAGTCCTATTTATTTTTTTAAATATTTTTGAAATATCTGTTGCTATAACAACATTACAAAAAATTCTCTGCCTCTCTTGAACTCTTGATGTAGACACTGGACCTGCAACTAAAAGAAAATATTATTTTGTACAAAGTATTTTTTCTTACAAGAAATAAATCTTATTTTATTAAAAAATGGGTTTTTACTTATCTGATAAAATCCAGTTGCATCCACTTCTCATTCACCGCCAATTCATTCAATGCCTTCACTGAAAATTGCAGTAAATAAACAATTACTATTTCACGTTACTATACTGGAGCTATCCGCAACAATCCAGCATCACTAAGCAGAATGATTAGAGACATTTGGGCCATTTGGTATCACAAGGCTTCCACTAATGAAAATCAGCAACACCAATTCTGTTCAATTCGTAGAAATTCTTGGTGTAAGTGACTGCGAACTGTAGCTCTGAACAGTTTACACGAATTCCACCATAAAATATACTTCTACAAGCAGTTGTCGACAGCAGCAGACCAGTATTTACAAAAATGACATCTATTTCTCTCTTGAACCGTTGTTTTTTTAACATTTTGTGGAAAATCTGTCCAAAACCATTTTTGTCAACTTTGACTTGTTGTAACCGGGAAGCATATGTTCTTGAGTCAGTCTCCTTGCTCATCTTGCGTCCAGAGAAATGGCAAGCATCTTCCGCACAGCATGAACTTTTATCATCACTGATTTCCATTCAACGAATGCAAGAGTGTCTAGGCATGATTCCGAACACTTTCATAAAACTGGTTCTTCCATCATAATATATTGTAACTAGAATTATTAAATCAATTTTTTAAATATACAATCAACTAAAAGAAGTTTTTGGAAGAAGTTTCCACCCAAAGATATTAAAACTTTTATAGTTATTTTGGTTAGAACTATTTTTTATAAATAAATAGATGAAAGTTTATCTACTAATTCACTCACCAACTCACGAACTCATGATTGATAGATAATAAAAAAATTGATTTTTGAAAAGTTTTAGGTGTAAGCCCCCCTTAAGCAAAGTATTAATTTTGTCCTTTAAAATAGTATTTTCATGCAGCAACATTAGCTGATCCTTGTGCAGTCCCTCCAGCTGGGATCACTGCACATTTAACTTACTCTTAAGTAAGAGACCTGAGAAGTAAGCGTATGAATCAAGTTCTCTGTTGCTGATGCAGTATTTGGCAGATTTACAATCTTGTCAATCCGTGATTCGAAGCCGGCCAATGTTCTGCTTATCAAATCGAATTGCATATCCGTAAGGTCGAGGATGCTCGATGACACGCAGGTATTAGCATCGCACGCGTTGGATACATTGAAGTCACTACATACTTTTGCCGGCGAAGATATATAGAGCGAGAAAAGAGCCCGCGCACCTGCAACCCGCTGCACACCGTCTGAAGATGCTATGGGCCCCTGTACGTTGGCAACCCGCTGTACTTCCTCCAGTAGGCTCCCACTCGCGCTGCTATCAGTGCGTGATTCCCCTCGCAGGCTCGTGTCCGTGCCACTAGTGAGTAAAGGAGAAGACGTGCGCTTAGGTGAGAGCAGCGGAACCTCTTGCGCGCATGAGTTCGTTATCGTGCCTGCTCGCTTAGTCTCTCTCTCTCTCCATCTCTCACATTCTCGTTTTCGCTCACGCTGCTCGACTTTAGCTTGATCTTTGTACTCGAGTTCGCACTTCTGTTACCACTGCGACGACAATCCAAACAGACAGTTATACATTTTCGCGTTTGTTTAGATATTACTGAGGCCATGAACGAGGCATGACCAGTCCATTTGCATTTCGTACACTATAGTGCCGTGTTAGTACGCGATAGTCGGTCACAGAACACGCAAAACGTTTCTGCTCCATTTCTAAAGTATTGCCCTTCGGTGGTAATAATTAATGTGTTCGACTGCAACGATGTATTATGATGAACCGTGCATGCCGAACACACACTTATGAAATTTAAACACACCTGTTATATATAAGTAGTGACATCTGCAGAATTGCCAAGTAAAATGTAGCCCAGTCTCGCCACGAGAAAGCATCCAAAACACCCAGAAAATTTCAGCAGAAACGATGCAAGCGCAGAATCCCCAGTATTGATAACGATGGAGTCGATGGCTTGCATAAGGACGCATGCAAGTATCCTGCAACAAAACGCCCAAAGGCAGGTAGGCAGCAGTACAAAAGCTTGACAGCGGGAGTTAAGAGAAAGGCGTGTATATACGAGACTTACCGAGCGAGAGAGAGACAGAGATAGACAGTCTTTGAGTTTGAGTTTGGTATAACCCTACACGGCCCAAAAAGAGTATACATTATATAAAACATCTTCTCTCCTATTATATTAACATGTTACCGCTCATCGTTCGTCGTCTTATGGTATATATAGTGTTTCATGTCTATACCTATTAACTACCCTTCTGGTATATAATTATAATAATGGTGTATTGATTTTTTATGGTGTTTATATTTTTTATGGTGTTACCATTTTTTATGGTGTTTATATTTTCATAGTGTTTTTATTTTTTATGGTGTTTTCATTTTTTACGGTATTTTTATTCTTTATGGTTTAGATTTTTATTACAAATTTCTATTTAAAATTATTGCTTTTTTTAAGATGTCATGGCAACTGTTACAAATATTTATATTATTGCCTTTATTTAATTTACAAGGATATCAATTACTAATTATTTTACTGCATACCTAAAAGAAACCATAACATTATATTTTACAAAATACTTTTATACATGTAACAAAACATTACTATTAATTAATTCAAACTAATTAAAACTTTTACACGGTGTATTTGTACATGTATGTGTATCTACATATAAAAATATTTTCGTACGTATGTATAATTAAATGTGTTAATAACAAAATTTCTGTACATATTAACTAACCTTAAATCCTACCTTTAAAAAGGTATAATCTTCGCAAGTATGAATGTATTCTTCTACTCGCTTCTACTTATTTGCATAAAATGTCCTAACACAATTGTTAATTGTTTTTTGAAACACATTTAATAAATTAGTGCATATACATTTGACCACTTTTTTAATTATGTAGATAAATTTTCCAATTTTTAACGACCAATTTAAACTAAACAAAGTTGTGATATCAATTCCGAAGTTGTCAAGTACTCTTTTTTTATTAATTATTTTACATAAATATTATTTTACTTGTTAAATTAAATTAAAAAAATAATTATTAATTAATAATTAATTGTTACCAATTTTATAAAATATCTTTAATCTTAAAAAATAACTATGAACATACTTGGCGGCCCGCGTCTACAGACAATTTAAGGTGTGGTATACAAAGCGTTCGGAAATTGAGCGAAAATAAGGGTACTACGAGATTATAGAGGAGGAACTTTTCGATTAATTGCATAAATTTTGAGTTATAGACAATTGAAAATGTAGAAAATCAACCAATCAGCTCGCGCCACCGTTACCCCGCCGTCGGGAGGGAGTGGGCGAAGCTTCTACGCTACGGGAGAAGCAATGGGTAACGGGAAAGAGAACGCGCCTAACCTTCTCTGTTCTATTCGCTTAGCTGAAAACATCTAAGTTCATCTAAACATCTAGTGGTTCACTGTTTTGACATGCAAGTCCGTCGTCTGTCTTCTCACGCGTGACACGCGTGAGGCGGGCTTGTGTTGGTCGCGTATCCTGTACAAGTATGTGTCTCTGAGGAGCTCAGCCTCAGCGTATCGATACATAATTCGCAAATACAAAAAAAATGGCATGCGAATATCTATTCGTACAAGGATTTGATGTTTTCTATTTTAATAATTAAAATCTAGACTTGGACATAAACATTAAAACAATATTAAATCAAAATAAATTCACTAAATGAATCTGGTTCTTTAGCAAAATTACTTCTTTTCTTCAGAAATCCATGTTCATGAAACGATTTCTGATTAAGAAAATGTAATTGCTTATATTATTATTTAATAGATAAATAATAAGTAAATACTAAGAAAAATATTGATTACTGAGAAATAAATAAATCATATACAAAAAACTGTCTCTCAACTATCTACGCGTTATCTAATAAGAGTATGAATATCCGATTCATTCCAAGGGACGGGAAATGGGCGAAAGAATGGCACTAATTATGGTAATTTATTCATAAATAGGAAAAATGAATATTTGCAATAAGATTAATGAATTTATCATGCTGTTAATCGGCCTCGGGCTTGTTTTTCGATACCTAAACTGCTCGTAAAAAAATCTAGAAGAGTACAGTCTTTGAAACATTGTACACAGATTCTCTGATACATTAATAATAAGTTTTAAAGATTATCGTGTTTGAATAGCCTCCAAATTTGAATAATGCAAGTTGAAATGCATTTTTTCATTCTGTACATCGGCCTCGGGTTTGCTTTTTGATATCTGAAGTGCTCGTAAAAAAAATCGACAGGAGATTAATTTCTGAAACATTGCCGATTTTTGAGAAGGGACGAACACATAAAAATATATAATTATACACATTATACATTTGCCGCATCAGACAGGCAAGCTACTCCCTCCAGAAGTTTATCTGCAGGTGTTTGAATGTAAATTTGGAGGTCATCAGCATATAGTAGGTGCTTGACTGCCCCACGATCAAAGAGGTCTTTAAGGTCAATGATATAGAGACTGAAGAGCAAAGGTCCGAGGATCGACCCCTGTGGCACACCCAAATTTGTCTCAACCCACGAGGAAAAACCATTTTTAGATAATAAACGTTGAGTATGGCCTTGTAAATGCGACTTAATCCACAGGAGTGCAGACCTCGAGAACCCGAGATTGCGCAGTTTACTCAACAGTCTCGAAGGAGAGATGATGTCAAACGCCTTGCTGAAGTCGAAGAGCAACAGCAAGGTAATCATCCTTCTATCAATGCCTATTCGTATCTCATCCGTCAGCTTAAGCAGGGCTGTCTGAGTACTGTGATGCTGTCTGATCTCTGCCTGTAAAGGATAGAGACAGAGAGACAGAGACAGAGAGTCAGAGACAGAGAGACAGAGAAAGAGAGAGACAAAGAAAGAAAGAAAGATATAAATTTATTTTGTAGCAAAAGAAACAATTAAAATTCTGTGAATGCACATAAAAGAGAAATACAATCACAGTACAATATTACTTTAAAAATTCGCTTTTTGCGATATCACAGTCGATTACAGATTCAATACTGATATTATAGGTCAGAATACGTAAGTGATGTCACAGTTACAGCTTAATAATACACTAATACAAAATAAAATTCGCAAAAATCAGTCTCATATCGTTCAGTCGAAAGGTAAAAGTAAAAGGGGTCAGCATAAAATCATACATACTTACATAAAAGACCATTCATTCATACATTAAGCCAATAAATATACACATTCAGTTAAAAGTGGAGTATATGGGACGCTTCAAAATAAATTAACATTCAGTAACGCCCCATGGCATACGTGTATACGTCAGTCTAAGTTTAATAGGTGCTTCCTCACCACTGATTAAAACCTGCCGAGCAAAGGAACGTAGCGTATCTCGGCAGGCAAAGAATTCCAAAAACACGCACCTTGGACCCGGAACGAGCTACTGCCCGTTTCTGTACGCTGCCAGGGGATCGCGATTTCTTTTATCTCTCCCCTTATAGGGCCCCTAGGCACATATCTGGAGAAGAGACACTGCAGACAGTCTGGTGTATTCATACGCACGATTTTGTACATTAGTACAGCCATGAAATAATGTGCTTGAATCTGTGCGTAACCAACCGTAACGTAACAAGCTAGAGCAAAAAGTAAATAAATTTTGGGTTTACTAAAAGAGAATTGGCTTTTTATGATCTAAAAATAAAGAACATACTTTTTAAAAATTTATTTTTTAAGGTTAGAATCCCTTTTCTTGCTTTTATCTTATCTTTTTATAAATAGCTAAAAATATTTAAAAATATTGAAAATGATAGATCCGTATCCAGCAACATCAGAAACCTATGTAATAAATTATTACATTCGTTGCACTTTGAAATAGAGTACGTGCAACTCATAATTAGAGTAATCTTTTCTGTAATAAACAAACTCCTTTTTAAAGTATATAAATAACTCGAATAAAGTTATTTTTTTGCAGTGATTAAATGAATGGAATTTTATTCTATACGATTGGTTTTTTAGATTAAGCGATTTAGTCAGCCCCGGCGTCTCGGAACCCATGTAATTCGTGATATAAAGTTTAAGCACGACTAAAAGTGGGAAAACAATGTTTATGACTTTTTAATTTTAAAACGGGGGACAAATATAGCCTATGGAATATTTCATCACTTAATTTAGTTATACATTTCAATTATTACTGTGTGTGTATGCGTGTGCACGTGTGAGTATGTGTAATTATTTATGCGGGACAGGGTGATGAGGTTGAACTCCAACGATGTACTGGTCGTCTAGTGTGTGCGCGTGAGTGTATATGCTACCCCGGGTGAGGAGCTTGAACTTCAATGATGTACTGGTTCTCTAGTGTGTGTGTGTGTGTGTGTGTGTGCGCGCGCTCGCGCGTGTGTGTGTATGTGTGTTATATATATATTATGATGTAACAAGTATTAGGGGAAATGTAACATACACATTCTCCCTAAAAAAGTAATTCGTTTTTATTAATACTTACGCTTAGTAGTAAAATAATTACAAAACCGAAGCGTAAACTCTCGTGACTCACGTGATCCGCAACCTGTAGACAAACATCCACAAAAGTGTGAATTCCCTATTGAAAATAATGACAATATAAAATAACGTTAGTAAATGACGTTATCAAATGTCGTTTTTTAATAACGTTATTATTCTGTGTCACGTTTTGGAACGTTTTATAACGTCATTTTCCAAATTTTCTAAAGCCCTGACAATGAAAATGACGTTATTCATGATTGAAATAACGTTAAGAAACCATCAAATGACGTCATATACTTACGAAAAAAAAATATAATTTAACAAATAACGTTATTTCAGAAGACAATGACGTTATTTACGACGTCCAGTACCTTCTCAAGTAGTAAAATAACGTTATTTCGCTCGAAAATAACGTTAATATTAAGGCAAAAGTACCTAAGTGATAAAAAAAATTATAATCCGTCTAAACCCGTTTCCGCCGAGAACGCCACTCGCGGTACCCCGGTCTTTAAGAGCTTGTAACTGACGTTCAAAAAATGAGAGGGTCATATTCTGAAAGTTTAACATCTGCTCTTTCCAATGGTGCCCATTAAAATTTCCAAAAAAATTTTTTACTATTGCAAAATGCAGTTTAAAAAACGAAAAAAATGAATTTTTCACCCATTTTTTTTGAAATCGAGTTTTCAAAAGGTTTCCCAAGTGAAATCGACTCGGAACCTCATTAATCGGTGGAATGAATGTTTGAATGTTCTTAGAATCAACCGTAGAATACATGGGAATTTTTTTAAATTTTTTTGAGCAACTTTTGAATTTTGCATAAATTTACCTTTTGCAAAAATACAAAAATTTTCTTAAAACGTTTTGAAAAAATGCGGGTGCATTATTTGGGTAATTCTAAGAGCT
The DNA here is from genome assembly GCA_900490025.1 of Megastigmus dorsalis. Classification (NCBI taxonomy): domain Eukaryota; kingdom Metazoa; phylum Arthropoda; class Insecta; order Hymenoptera; family Megastigmidae; genus Megastigmus; species Megastigmus dorsalis. Next base: position 213 of record UELU01100578.1, on the reverse strand, counting down.
TATTGATGTGTTATGTGAGTGTTTCTGTAAAAATCCCCTTAATACTGTAAAAAATATTGCGAGATATTTTTTTTTTTTAGCAATAATTGGAATCGCATTATATCAACACTTGATTTGATGTACTTGATGTCATTCATTTTTTATTCATTTTATTTTTCTGGGCTATCAAAGTGGGTAAAGAAGCGTAAGTACGTACGTACGTACATGTCCATT
>UELU01100577.1:0-10364 GCA_900490025.1 Megastigmus dorsalis | reverse complement strand
GTACAGTACAGCATATATCTGTCATATAATATAAATTATATTGTATATTTATATAGTTTTAGAATAAGTAAACTAATCTATACATCTTTACTTGCTGAGTACTTTTTATGCCTTACGTTTTAAAAAAGAAATAAAAAAGAAATCTTTTTAACCACAGTATTAAAAATTGAATACAGTTAGAAAATATTTTGAATTTTTGCTTTTTCAACATTGCAGTGGAGAAGAAGAAATTGAAGATTCATCACTAGATGAAGAAGATACTGATAAGGATAGTGATTCTTCATGAACGTTATTGTATTGTTTACATTTGATATTTTAATAATCAGTATTGTATGATTAAATAAAATGATTTAATTTAATTTGCAAAATGATATACTTTATAATACATGCCTTAGTTTAGAGGTTATACACGAGTCATGAAAAGTTGATATGTTAACATTGAGTAATATCTACTAAATCAGTACCTATACAAGTATTAATTAAATACATCTACTCCCTTATGAAAATTATGTGCATAAATTTATGCATAATTTTCTGCATAATTTTATGCAGGTGTTTATGCAGGTATATATGCATGAATTTATGCATATATTTATGCAGAAAATTATGCATAAATTTATGCACCTCGTTATGCACAATATTTGCCTGCATAAAAACGTGCATAAAAATATGGATATTTGAAAATTTTGCAGAATATTATACAGAAAATTAGGCAGACAACATCATGTACAAAAAAATACACAGAATAAACCATAAAAGGCATTTGAAAAATATTCCTATTTTATGTAGACTTAAAATTACAGACTGAACTTAGGACTGATATTAAGTCATAACCAATTTATTAAGTCTTCGATTTTCATATTGTTCGAATTCGTAAAAAATTAAACTGGAAGGTATTAAAGTTAAAATGTTTTAATACATAATTTTAAACTGAAATACCGAGATGCGTCCTTTTTCTTAGGACCCGTGTATATGCACTTACTTAGGCATCCTTTTGCGAGCAGAAACGTCTGCAAATATTGTGCAGAAAAATGTGCAGAAAAAATTACTGAAAAATTCGCAGAAAATGTTTCTGCGAATCTGAGTTTTAAGTTCTATGAATTTAATATAGTGCGTTCTATGTAGTTTAATAAGATTCGTAATAAAATAAATTTACCTGTAATAAGAATCACATCAACTTGATCAGCTTTTTATGTCCTATTGGTGGATCGATTCTACAGCAATTTTTTATTTTTTCAGGTGCTTAAGATTCTACTTTACGTACAATAATTATTATTGTTATTAATTTTTTAAAAATCTTATACGTTATAATCAGTATATGTAAAAAATGTAATTTTTTAAAAATAAATTTATAACAAAAATGATTCAGTTCGTTAGTTAAAAGAGTTAACGAAGCTTATGAATTGACGTAACATTATCAATTAAATATAAAATGTGAAAATAATATTGATAGTAACCCAGCCCGGTTGAAAAAAACCCAGCTAGAATTCCAGGTGGATTTTTCAGAAGTACGACTGGATTCCAGATGGATTTCCAGGTGGCTTATCCAGGTATATATCCAGGGATATTTTTCTAATTTAGTAATTGTCTATTTTACGGCGATCTTCATTTAACAATCTGCATATATAATGCATGCTATGCTGGACTGGAGAGTATGGTTCAAAGTAGACTATAAAATCCACCTGGATTTTGCGACAATCCAGGTGGATTTTTCAGCTGGATTTTACGGTAATGCAGGTAGATTTTCTGGCTGGATTTTTTGGTTATCCGAGTTTGATATTCTAGCTAGATTTTACAGTAATACAGGTGGATATTCCAGCTGGATTTTATGGTTATCCAGGTGTATTATTTGAGTAATCCCGGTCGTTATTCCAGCTGGATTTTATGTTTATCCAGGTGGAATATCGATCTGGAAAACGGTAAAATCCAGCTCAAACGTCTACCTGTGTAACTTAACAATTCAGATGGTAAATCCACCTGGATAATGGTAAAATCCAGTTGAAATATGCACCTGGATAACCCAAAAAATCCAGGTAGAAAATATACCTGGATAACCGAAAAATCCAGCGGGAATATCTACCAGGATTACCGTAAAAACCAGCTGGAAAATCCACCTGGATAACCGTAAAATACAGCTGGAATATCCACCTGGATTACCGTAAAATCTAATTGGAATATCGAACTCGATTAACCAAAAAATCCAGTCACAGAATCCGTCTGGATTATCGAAAAATCCAGGTGGATTGTTCAGCTGGATTTTATAGTCTAGTTTAAACAATACTGTCCAGTCCAGCATATCATGCATTATATATGTAGATTGTTAAATAAAGATCGCCGTAAAATAGAAAATTAGTAAATTAGAAAAATGTCCCTGGATATCCACCTGGATAATTTACCTTGAAATCCATCTGGAATCCAGTCGTACCCCTGGAAAATCCACCTGAAATTCCAGCTCAATTTCCAGCTGGATTTTTTCTACATGGTGTTGAAAAAATACTGCGAGATATTCACCTGGATACTGATGGATTATCCTTGATTTTGTGGCTGGATATTCAGTGCGGATCCAGGTGGATTTTAGAGTGGATTTCCATTGGGATTAGGCTGGAGTTTCTCCTGGATTGCTTCTTGGATATCCAGGTGGATTTGACTTGATCCCTGGTTCAGACTGGATATACAAGTCCATTTGAAGGTGGATTAGACTGCATTGTCGACTTGTTTTGGACTGAATTGACACTGGATTCCTGACTGTATATTGAAATTAATTATACTGGATGTTTAACTGGATTAGGCTAGATTTGGAGCTGAATTTTTAGGTGGACTACTCTGGATTTCTGGCTATATACTTTTAATAGGGGCGAACTGCAATTGAGGTAAAAATAAAATACATTAAGAGGATACCGGAGTCACCTGTTTTATCGCTCGACAACCCTAACAAGGTTTTGAAAGTTCTTTCTTTAGTACACGAACGTTTTGCTTAAAATTTTTGAGACATAAATAAAGTAAGGACAACGCAGGAAATCATCAAAAAGTACTATTTTTCTTGTAAAACATAAACGCAACTTTTGAATCACGCCATTTTTTGGATGAAATTGAAATCTATAAAAATTTGGTGCTTTATTCTCTTACTTTTCTATTACCATATTTGTTGTTAATGTTTGAATTGCGTGCGTTTTGTTTACATACTTACAATAAGTACCCAAAATTACAAGCAAATTGGTTTTTGCATTAAGTAAATACTTTAAAAAACTCGCGTGACTCTGGTATTTCCTTAAATCACTTTCATATAAAAATTACTTTATATTTATTATCAGTTATTTATCAGTATTAATCAGTTTCCATTGTATTAACAACAGAATAGATATACAGCTTGTCTTCGTAAGGTACAGTAACGCACTTATTTTCAATATCTGAAACTTCGCAACAAACAAGTGTTGAACATTGCTGTGCAATATGTGAAAAATGATTCGAATTATAAATTCCATTTCTACATATTCCTTCGTTTAAAATCAAGAATTTTCTTCCTAGAACAACATATTTTGTATCTTCAGTTTCACACTTATTTATTTTTAAAAGGCATTTTATACTTATTAAAGAGCCATCAGCAATTTTAATAACACTATTATTTCTTTTAATCAAACGTTTATAATCGGATGTATGAAACAAAACATGTTTGTAAATAAATCTTTCATACGCTTGACCTTTATTTTCAACTGATTCTCCTAATAAAGTTTCTATAATAACTTTCTCAGTCAGAGATAATTTATACTTCTTTGTTTTACCAAACACTCGTAAACTATCGTCATATTCTATACAATTCTTCACTCTGCATTGATTCATAAGATTAGTATATGAAGCTACTGTATTTGGGCTGCAATCTGGATGAGTAAATATGTTAGAATGACTTTTAATATGTTTCAGACGGCAGTATAACTTACAAATCTGTTCAGGTACGTATTGTGTGCCATGGTACAATTTTTTTATGACACCATTATAATGTTCAAACGGAAAGGCAGAGCACGCCCATAAAGCACCATAAAGTTTTGCGTACTGTGGTATATGGAGGAGTATGTGCACATTATATTTCATAAAAGTCCTTCCGTATAATCTTTCTAAATTCTCCATGAAACTAAATAAAGCTTTTTTTGACACTTTTGATTCTTCATCAGATATCAACGGTTTCAAATATATGCTTAAGCTATATACGAATAGTATCCAATGTTTTAAATATGTTTCAGGAAGTATTCCTTTTAAGCATGGTAAAGAATAATATAATATAAAATTTTTCCAATCATTCGCTTTATCTTGATTGGTAACAATACTTTGAGGCAGCCTAGTTATTTCTGTAGGAGGTTTAATAGATAATAGTCTTTGATTGATTCTTCTGAACGTAACCCTATGTACCAACGCTCCTGATTATTGTCACTATTAAACCATTCTGTATAAAATAGTTTTGCGACTCCTAGTAAGCATCCGTGCATATACTCAGGAGGGAAAGAGTGGATAATATCAAAGTTTGGAATTAATGATACGACTGAAGGTCCTTTAACACCTTTTACTAGTATATTCTTTTTTATTGCTTTTTCAACAAGTTTATTGTGACTATCCGTTGATCGACCAAGTTTTTTACTGTACGAATAAACGCGTGCGAAGCCTCTTCCCACAGCAATACGTTTACCTTTATGAAAGCAATACGAACAGCCATATTTTCCATTAAATTGCTTTACGTTTTGAATAGCTGGTCTTGCAACTGAATCAACTGATGAAAGTATAGTATGAACTTTTATTAGTATAGGTTCTTCATCAATGAACGTTCTCGACTGAAATCCATCGTGACATAAACTAATTAATTCTGTAATAAAAGGTTCCAAAAAGACGTTCATACATAGTTTTCTATTGTTGTGCCATAATCCGCAAAGAAATATATGATTTTTTCTCATGCGATATGGTAATTCATTAATGCAGACTAGTATTGGCTATATACTTTTTTTGGAGGACTTGAATAAGTTAACACCATCTGTATTCCAAGTAATCGTTAAATCATTTTGCCCAATCACATTTCTTTCTCGTAACTGCTTGTAAACTTTTCCATTTATGACATCACTTTCATTTTCACTAACTTTACGACAATAAGAATAATCTTTACTACTAAAAAATTGCTGTATTTGTTTTTTAATTGACATATACAGAAAGTATTGTCCAAGCTTTTTTAATTCTAATTTATTATAAATTTTATGGCAAAATTGATAAATACAAGTTTGAGTATCAAAAGTTAAGCTTGTGGAGCATGTATAACAATAGTAGTGTTCTACGAATGTAGGGTAAGGATTGCAAGAATTTGTACTTAGATCTGTAGGTTTTAGAAGGAAGATGGCAATCTATAACATTTACTAAATTTTCCAATCCGATGTCTCGTAAATTATGTCTTAGAGAATAAGCCATTATTAAAAGTTCACTCTCTGACCTTGAAATTTCACTATCTTCATATAAAACTGAACGCTCTTATAAGAAATATATAAATTAATTTACTTAATATATTACTAATTTTTATGCTCTTATTATTTACAACTATTAAAATAATTTTTTTTACGCCTCCATCATCATCCGAGTCTGAAAAGGGATTTACATTGTAAAAACAATCAATAGATTCATCATCGGACATTTCGCTATAACTATTTTCTTCCTGTTCAATATTTTCCGTGTCTTCGACAAAAGATGTTTCGGATTCGCTGGAGCTTTGAAAATCACGTAACGGACTATTGCCAATAGAATTAGATCTATTATAATCTATATACATTAGATCTTCTCTTACTGATTTATTTGAATCAACCTATAATGTGTGAGATTATTAATTTACGATATGACTACGTGAAATTTTTAATTTGCTCAAAGAAATCAAGTTGTTTATAAAAAAAGCATTTTAATCAATTTTGAATCCAAATAAATATTAAAATAAATTTCATTAAAAAATTACCGGAATTCTGTCCCGTCCACCGTCAAATATTCTAGCTTCTGCTTCAAGTCTTTCAGAAACGATTATATCTGCGATATCAGAGTTTTCATTTATAGTAACTTGATTATCATTACTTTGTATTGCTTCAGAATCTCTATCTAGAACATCCTAAAAAATTCGAATCATGTAACCATTAATTTAAACAAATAAAATAAAAGCGATTTTCATTGCAAAATAAATAAAAATAATGACGTCAACAGGTGTAAGTTTAGCTTCCGATACATTTTGTTCTAAATTTTCTAAAACATTATTCTCTTAATTACTATCACATTCTGATGAACTTTCGATATTCTCAGTAATATCGTCCTGTTCTTCTAATCTAGCCTGGAAAAATAAATAAATTATATTTCATGAAATTGCTTATTTCATGACGGAATAATATATACGATATAATCAAATTCTTTAATATTTATATCAAAAACGGACGTTTAACTACAAAGATTTCGGGCAACGATATTTCCTCTTTCAAAAGTAAACAAAAATTAACACGCCATAAATACAGAATCACCTAATTACTGATATTTAATGCATTTTACTCATGAAATGAAATCTCCGTGATTGCTATAGCTTTGTTTCTAAGTTTGAAATTATTATTATTGAAAAATTTCGGTTAAAATAAAACTTTTATTAATTATTATGAAGAAATTGTTTAAAAACGATATTAAATAATATAAATAAAGAAACAAAAAATATACAAGAACTCACAACCATAATTTCATTGCAAATATCAAACTTACTTGTTCAGCTATTCTATTTCTTTTAGATAAACGACGGTATCGTTTCGTTGATGAGGGAATATCTTGGGATGGATCTTGCAAGTACTTTCGATATCGCTTTTTTTTATTAGATTCATCTTGGTCCATTTTATAATGAATGCTCTTTTCTCTTATACAAAATGTTTTATATCTTGTTTGTAGAAAGCTGATTTAAAAGGCAGATAAAAGAATAAATTAATTATTGCTAATATAATAAATCAATTAAAAGTACACAGACACAACACATTTGAAAAACATGAAAAATATTTTTTTTGTAGTGTCAAATTTATTAAAAGTACTTTATGAAGTTTCCATTTTTATATATCTCTGGATCTAGTAGCTTTAGGAACATTAATCAGGTAATTATTAAAATAAAAAGCTTATATAAAAAAAGTATTAGTAACTTCAATAAATTAAAATGTTACAAAATCTATAGACTTCTCATTGTAGTTAGATTTAAAGTTTTCAGACATTGATCGAGTGAAATAAATACAAGGTCTTTGATTATTTAATTTTGTAAATTTGAAAAAGTTAAACTCAGTTTGTGATCATAGCGTACGGTAGCACTCCTGAAAAAAAATCATGAGATCTCATATGAGATCACACATAAGAACTCTTATGAGATCATATCGACGGTTGAGCCAAAGAAGGTCCTATTTCTGTGCTTGATTAAAGGAGCCGTTTCGTACACATGCTTATAAAGGTGTGCCTGCTTGTTGAAGAAGGTGCCATTTTGTCTGTTCGTAAAGAAATGTGCTATTTTCTAAAACAATTTAATGACTAGAGTTTAGTTGTGGTAACAATGCTGCCAATAAAGCCGCGTTGCTACTATTCTATACTATGCTATTGTCTGATACTTTGAGAGAAATGACGAAGCGATTGAGTAAAATTATTTTTCAGTTATCAAAATTGTTTTACTTTAACCTGTAGGGGAGAGCGGGGTTATATTGGCTGGATGGGTAAGATTGGCTTTCGTTTTTTCGATAAATAAACAATTTTATTATAACTTTTCTATTTTTATGTAACAAGGTTTGTGCAAAGCAAGCATTTAATAGTTACAAAGAAAGATGAATAGGATTGCAATAAAACATTTAAAAGCAGTTTGTAAATTTCGAGTTATAGGTGCGGAACTTTTTACAATTTTGGAAATTCAAAATAAAGTAAGAAAACGATCAGTAATGTTATTTTGAACACATCAATTGAATAGTTTAACTCTCCCACTTTATTTCTATATCAAAGTTATTGTAAAGATTAGTGTAAAGAAATATCCGAATCTTTTGATGCAAAAAAAAAAGTGGAGGGCGCAATTGGCTGCCATGTAAGTTAAAGGGAGTCTCGCGATTCGGCGGCTGAACTAACCTCAACATAGACCGAACAAAGTTATTCGATAAATCGAGATAATCCAACCTCCGAATAGCATAAATAAGTGAGGAAAGGTACGCGGGAACTTGATTTACTCATTAGTACTACATCAAAATGTTATTAATGAATTAAAAAGTAAGCTATATACGCCTCACTCGAAAGCCAATACTACCTCACCTGCGGGACGTCACGTCTTTTTGAAGCCACTCCACTCTCTTGATATTATTAAAAAAATTATTCCACTTACATACTTTGATTTAATTCTATTTATTAAGAATATAATAATAGAAATATTCATCATCGAATTATCCACAAGGTTTTTCAAACTTTTCGTTTTAACAAATTAACCAATTGACTTGAAATTTTAGAAGATATAATGATCATAAATGAAGCGTGCCCAGCCCTGGGATTACCGATAAATTAAGTAAATGTAATATTTTTTGTTTCAAACATCATAGCAAAGTCAGAATTACGCCATCTTTTGGATTAAATAGAAATTAGTAAAAAATTGATATTTTCTTCTCTAGCTTCTATATTACTTAATTTTTCGAAAAATTCTGGGCTGAGCGTGCTTCATTTATTATCATTCTATCATCTCTTAAAGTTTCAAGTCAATTGGTTAATTTGTTTAGTAAAAAAGTTTGAAAAACTTAATGCCGGTAAAACAGGTGACTCCGGCATCCCCTTAACCCTAATGCGCACGTGTTATCCCTGACTTTGGCTATTTGCAAATCCATTCATTTGTTATTGCATGCAATCCATAAAAACTTTCTACGTGGAAATTGAAAAGGAAAATAAAAATATTTCAAATTTATAATCATACCACTTGAAAGCTGTACTCTTAAGCTTTCGTTTCTGGGGTTTCGGATATCATAAAAGTTATTAGATCCAAAGTTATTTAAGAAAATGCCATGACGTGATATCACGTCATCGCGCATACGGTAACATCTTCGATATGACGTGACATCACGTCATCGTGCGAAAGAGGGTTAAGTGGAAATTTTATCTTTAAATAAAAATTATTCAAGCTGCAATTCAAAGTAGTCAGATCCGCCCTTCTCTCCTCTATAATATACTGATTGATTAGTACATCATCCTACACCTAACTTCTTTTTTATATGGAATAAAAAATAAATTAACACCAAGTTTTACCAGATTTTTTTTAGGATTCCGAAACTCAAGATGGATAACAAACATGGTATACCGAAACATTGAAATTTTAATTGATTTTGATTAAAATTCGTATAGGGTTTCTTTAGATCGCTGAATACAAATATGTTCTTATTTTTTCAAAATTGATCATTGCAGATCCAATATGAAGGCCTAAAAATTATAAAAATAGAGATTTTTCGGGAATTTGGTGAGAGATGTTACTAAATTACGAAATATCTACAAAACAATAATTGATTTAGGGCAAAACATGATACTCGAACAGATCGTAAAATAAAAATGGATGACCGATTTGAAATGTCAAAATAGCAGACCGATATGACGGCCAAAATATTGAATTTTTCATTTACTCTCGTGAAAATCCACATAGGTGGATTTTTGGGTCGCTATATAAACTTTTTTTTCAAAATTGTTAATTACAGTTTCCAATATGGCGGCCAAAAAATTATAAAAATCGACGTTTTTCGGGAATTTGGTTAGAAATTTAATAAATTTAACTAATTTTAGGGCAAAACATGATACTCGAGCAGATCGTAAAATCAAAATCGTTAACCTATTTGAAATGTTAAAATGGCTGACCAATATGGCGCCCAAAATATTGAATTTTTCATTTATGCTCGTGAAAATCCACATAGGTGCATTTTTGGGTCGCTGAGTACAAATATAAACTATTTTCTTCAAAATTCATTGTAGCAGGTTCCAATATGGCGGCCGAAAAATTATAAAAATCGACCCTTTTCGGGAATTTGGTGAGAAATTTAACTAAATCACGAAATATCCTAAACAATGATTTATTTAGGGCAACACATGATACTCAAGCAGATTGAAAAATGAAAATGGTTCACTTATTTGAAATATTAAAATAGCAGACCGATATGACGGTCAAAATATTGAATTTTTCATTTATGCTCGTGAAAATCCACATAGGTGGATTTTTGGGTCGCTATATAAACTTTTTTTTCAAAATTGTTAATTACAGTTTCCAATAAGGCGGCCAAAAAATTATAAAAATCGACGTTTTTCGGGAATTTGGTTAGAAATTTAATAAATTTAACTAATTTTAGGGC
>UELU01100576.1:0-10478 GCA_900490025.1 Megastigmus dorsalis | reverse complement strand
GAATTTTCGATACCTTTAAAGAATAAATAAGAAAAACAATTGAAAGAGAATCAGCAGTAAATAAAAGAAAATCTGAATACGGGAAATATGAATGATTGTTGAGAATGTTGAATTCTTCGTAAGTTTAAATAATGAATGTAGATAGACATTCTGAATTATCATTTAAATGAATTATTAATAACGCATTATTTTGCGCTGTATATAATAAGTATATAGAAAAATAGTTCCGAACGCATTTACTTGTACGGGTTTTCCCAGGCCTATTTTGAAGCATTATCTTGAACCGATTTTTATGGCCTACCATCTGCGTAGGATAAGCGTGATGTTTTTCCGTGCTTCGAGACGCAGAGCGCATTCGACGCCGAGGGGATTAGTCCTATCGTAAAAAAAGGGTCCTGGTCTCCGTTTACTCTAGACGCAACAATAATTCAAATACTTTACTCGAGTGTTTGTTTGAGGACAGAGTTTTTCGAGACGGTTAATATTTGAAAGGAAAAAAAATCGGGCACGGTCGGTTTTCACGTTTTGTCATAGTAGCTGTTTAAATATCCCGAGTTATGGTAAGGTAGAAAAAGATTTTGGTTATCCACGGATCGATATATTTTCTTCGTTCAGAAATTGGCCACGGCGCCTTTGATGTTCGAACAGATTTTTCAAAAATATAGACGAACGCACGTCAGACGTTACAAAACATATGCCTATTTCTTCATCGTTAATTGTTTGATACCAAAAATACTTGTCATAATTTGATTTCGCTGTTGAAATTACAGCGAAGTCTTTATTAAAGTCTTTTACACTATTATTTTCTTTATTGATTTGCGAATTTCTTTTTTCGATAGAATTATCATTTTTCTCAGCAGAAGTAATCCTTTAACATTTTGTTTATATCTTCTATTATTCGTTTCATACTGCTATTTTAATAATGTACGAAAAGATAACTAGATATAAAGCGAAATAATGCAGATATTTCCTAAACATACCTAAACACGTTAACACCGGCATTATAGAAAAACATATGTGTCGGCACGAATGCTCTGCCAAAACCCTTAAAGGAAAGTCAGTGCACGAGCTTAGACCTTGATAGATGGCGCTACCATTTGTACAGAAACGAAAACCGTATTACTAACGAACAAAGAACGTGGTATAAAAAAGGTAATGAAAAGCTATATATATATAATTTTTTATAGATTTGTGAAAGTATTTAATCACAAATATCAATTTAGAGGATATTGATTAGTATAAACAATCTATTGTCTCGTGTTTTTAGAACTTGACGCTTACGCTTTACTGAAAAATTTTGTTACAGAAATCGTCTGAAACGATGAAGCGCTGCTGCTACATTTTGTGTGACTGCTTGTTGTTATAGTGTTATCTTAATTTGGTATGTTTATGTGCTAGCAACAAAGAAATATCAAACGGCTCCAAAACGACTTAGTCTACGAGAAAATAGCTTCCACCAAACGAAAGAGCGTAAAATTTTGCATCGGAAACTATTTCTTCCTCGATTTTGATGAGTGTAAAGTTTCGCTCGCGCCATTTCTCTTGCCATCTCTCTCGCAGTTAGAGTGTTTATTTTTTTTGTTAGTGTGTATTTGTTTAGTTATTATTAACTATCCATATCCGACTGATAAAACAGTTTCTGCCTTACCAACCGGATATTCAATAATTCGATATAGCTAAATAAATACTTGAAATTATGAATATTCCAAATACAGGTGCACTACCTCTAAGAATTATCTACCATGTGGCAAAGTTTGAAGTAAATATTTCAAGCACACCCTTAAAAATTTCTGCACCGAAAAAACGCACTCATTTCGATGCAAATACTTATTTTTTCGGTGCAGAAATTTTTGAAGGTGTCGTTGAAATATTCACTTGAAATTTTGCTAGATGATAGATAATTAATAGACGAAGTGCACCTGTATTTGGGATTTGCATAATTTTACCTATTTATTTAGTTATTACTAATTATTCATATCCGATCGGTAAAACAGTTTGAGTGGTAACTGTAGGACTTTGACACCCCCTTAATGCTTTACAATAAAGCAAATTCATAAGATCGCAGTTTGAAAGATTGTGTATAGGGTAGACCGGGGTAATGCGAGTCAGTGGGTAAATGAGGTCACCTTATTTAAAAATTATGTAATAATTTGTATATGTGGTTTTCAATGTAATATTGGAGTAAATATGATAAGTAACACGGGAGAAAATTATGAAAAGGTGATTGCAAGTTTGAAAAGAAGGTTCCGACGAGATAAATTACAGATAGAAGTGTATGTACGAGAATTATTACAGTTGATGTTGCAGAGGGTGTTGAACCCCAAAAAGGTAATAGTTCTCTCAAGTTTATACGACACCTTAGAATCGCATTTACACGCGTTGGAAACATTAGGCGTGGCCGCAAATAAGTATGCTGCCTTGCTTTTCCCACTGGTGGAGTCGTCGTTACCAGAAGATATATTAAGAGCGTGGCAACGCAGTGACCTGTCGAAAGTGTTGATTGACGAAAAAGAAGAGGAGACGGTGGATCAATTGTCACAGCTAATGAGATTTTTGTAGGCTGAAGTACAAGACGAATAGAAGATTACCTTGGCGGCCGCGTGTTTCGGGTTAAAAAATAGTGGTTCTTCGGAACGTGAAAGACCGAAACGCTATCAGCAGACAGAGGAAAACCATGTGCCGAGAGCGAGAGGATTGCTTGTCACCAATCAACAGAATAACTCTTGCGTGTTTTGTGAAAAAAGAGGACATGACAGCGCGATTTGTTTCACCGAAAAAAGGAGGAACCTTAAAGAAAGACAGGAACTCGTGAAGAAAAGACGTGCCTGTTTCAAATGTTTAAAATTCGGACATAACGCAAGAGATTGCCGAGTGTATGTTAAATGTGATAAGTGTAAAGGACGGCATACGACGTTGATGTGTTTTGATGAAGGAGAGAAGAAAAGTGACAATTTAGACAGTAAAAAGTAAAGCAATGGTGAAGGTCTGGTGATTGAGCGCAACTGTGCGAGTATAAATAGAGACCCTCATGTCTTTATGCAAACCTTAAAGATCCGGTTATGCAGTGAAGGAGAAGAACTGACAGTGCTCGCTCTCATAGATACCGGTTCGCAATATTCGTATATAAAAAAGGCGGTAGCGCAAGAGAATTATAGTGCCATAGCGGAACAAGAGATGAGATATTTGTTATTTTCCGGAAATAAGACTGGCACAGTGAAACTTAAAAAATATTTGATACGGTTGGCGAGTTTGGATCGACGCTTCAAATGTAATTTTACGGCGTTCGACCAAGATGTGATATGCGAAAGCATTCCGAGTGTGACCAAAGGAATCTGGTGCGAAGAATTAGACAGTTTGAATATTGAATTGAGTGATGTGAGCAGTCAAGAAGAGTCTGTGGCCGTACTTATTGGAGCAGACATTGCTGGTGATTTATTTACGGGTTGGGGACACAAGTTGCGATGTGGGTTAGTAGCGCTAGAGACGCACCTGGGCTGGACTCTAATGGGCAGAGTGCCGCAAGCCGAGGCTAAGAAAAATTATGAAGAAAGTGCAGCTATGTGTTCAGAGACAATGTTGTCCCGTCCCGCGTGCATCAAGGATTTGTGGTCATTGGATGTGTTAGGAACTCGAGATTCGATTGAACAAAAGGGCGTGAAAGAGAACGACGCCGAAGTGGAAAAAACATTTTTGGAAACCGTGACCATTAATAAAGAAAAGCGTTACGAAGTGAAATTGCCGTGGGTAGAAAATCATCCGGTGTTGAAAGACAATAAACATTTGGCCTTTCTTCGACTGCAAGCAACAGTGAAGAAATTTCAGCGATTAAGAAAATACGATGCCTATGATGAAATCTTCGAGGAGTGGAAGGAAGAAGAGAATACTTGGGGACACTACCTGCCCCACCGACCAGTCTTCAAGGAGCAATCAACTAACGCAATTAGGCCCGTTTTTTACACTGATTATGAATGTAGCCAGACAATTTTTCCATCAGATTATACTAACTCAACACTCATGATCGCAGCTCAATGCAACCCAAAGAAATGTGATTTAGTACATACACCAGTTAAAAAATCTAATTACTGCACTTGGACAATCAATAATTTAACGCATTTTCAACAGTGTGGTGTAGAGCGTCTGGAATCTCCTAAGTTGACGACAGTCAAAAATGATGAGTTATGCAGGTGGACATTAGCTTTATATGTCAACGGCGTATCTAATGAAGCTTGTAAAACTGGATATATGTCGCTCGACGTAATTTTCAACCGTCGAGGTCTGGCTGATCCATTTAAAAAAGTTAAATTGTAGTTGGTTTTATTAATAAAGAACAAAAGGAACATATTGTAGAAAAAAAATTGTGTGAAGAAATAATAGTGGGTGACAACATCTGTAATTTTGAACATTTTATACGAAAAACTTATGTCTTTGATGAATATAATGGTTTACTTCTAAACGATCCGCTTAAGATATTTGGTAAACTGTACTTCGACGAAAACATTGATACAAATTCTTATCCAACTGACAGTATTACTGAAGAAATACCCTTAGAACATCGTCTAGAAGTATTTGACCATTTGGAACATCTATACGATAATAAGGAGGTTGAGAAGCTTAAAGCAGCTGCAATTGAATTTGTGCGTACCTACACATAAAAAGGTAAAAGATTTTGTAAAAGTCATAAATTCATTTTCGTCATCGTTAATATCGAGCATATTTCAAGTATTGTAATTGAAATCGTTTGGAGATGTTTTTGCATGAGCGATACCATTTGTATTATATTTAAATAAACATTATATTAATAGCTTAAATGTATTCTTTTTTATCGTCCAATTCTTAATTAATAAAATTTCTTGATCAAGAGGAGTTTGCGCTATACCTATACTTCTACCTATACAGAGGCATAAAACGGGTCGCCACCTAGCGGTAATTATGCGAAGTACATCAAAAAGCATAACTTATTGTAAACAGTTATAATCAGTGATGCATGGTTATATATGACTTTATACAATTATATATGATTATATATGCACTACTGCTTATAAAAATACGTAAGTGAAACTGAAAACTTTTGAGTTGTAAATTATATACATTATATATAGTTGCATATAATTATGTATGATCATATATATCTATATATAAATGCAATCGTATATAGTTATATAGAGACAATATACAATATACATATATAATCGTATATAACCCAATATAAAAATTTATACAATTATATATATATAATTATATATAAATCATTTTTATCGGGACGCGTATGTTTATATTCTATCATAAACGCAAACTAGAAATCAGCAACACGTTCTAAAATCATAACTTGTTTAGTAAAGCTCAGTGCAGCTTCAGTTGAAAATTCTACCTGAAGCAATGAAAAACCATATATAATTTAGCAGACTTCCATCCGAAGCCACTATATACATATAATACGTGATCGAACATTACCGATTTCACTCCGATCGCGAGAGCTATACAAACGCACATTCAACACACACACACACACACACACACACGCACACAATCTAATAACTATATATAGGTACCCGATCGCATAGTTTTTCACTCAAGCATCAATCAAAGATATGGACGTATATGGTATAGTCTCGAGCGGTACCATTTACGCGCAGAAGTCATCGCGGTGGTATAGATGGCAATATAGTTCTAAAGGTAAATGTGCCGTAGGAAATGACACGTTAATCCCCTTGACTCGATAATTTGACGGGAGCGATTTAATAGTCGAGCGCGGCTTCGCGCGCGTCTATGCTCCTATATACACATACTCACACGCAAACCCACACATATATATATATATATATAACTATAGACTGTCTGAACCGCGCGGGCTCCGTAAATAAAAATGTGCCAACTTTACGAGTGGCTCGTAAAACTAAACCGCGAGCACAGCGCGTGTACGGCTCTGTGTACGTGTGCGTGTGCATGTGTGTGTGTGCGTGTGTGGAGGCTAACTATATAGAACCGCGGCGGCCCATTGTTGCGTCAATTGCTCAGCAAACGTGCCGCCGCCACCGCCGCCGCCACCACTTTCTCGCGTGCAGTGCAGGTCCTCATAAATACTCGCCTCTCTCCCTCTGGCTCCCTGATCATCAATCCATTATCGTATTTTAATAGAGTCGAGAGTGGGGGACTCTCTCTCTTGTCTCCTGGGCATATTATTATTCTGTCGCTGTACATTGGGCTGCGCGCGGAGCTGCTATCGAAATTTCCACTTAATATACGACGCGTATCCAGGGAGTTTGTGTACATATATACACATGCCAATTCTGTACCGAGATACCTCTCTATACCCCCCTCCCATTTTTAGAATCACTGTCCGTGCTTTAGATTCGTAATTCGTTATGCTACGACTAGAGTTTTTTCCTCTTTTTTTATAGACATCGGCTTCGATTGTGGAAAGAGGGGTGTGGAACGAGGGTATTATAGGTTTGCGCGAGATGCAGAGGTGGTTGGTGCGTTTGCATTATGAACGAATATTCGTCCGGAGCTTGATAGTTGTGGATTGATTGAATGTAATTGGCGATAACCCTTTCCTGGATTATATATATATGTATATATGTATTTGGAAACGTCTCTATCATTGCATAAACGCATCATTGCGATTTTGTAATCTCTCGAATGAGAACCTATTTTTGTTTTAAATATAATTTAGGTCACTTTTACTGCCTACAAAAAGCGCGTAGTGTAATGCAATTTAAATTTACATTATTCGTTGAAGAAACTTAGTACACTTTTTTTTTAAAGAAAAAGAAAAACTGAAAATAAATGAGACGTCAATGAATGTAACAACACATATAGGTCGCAGTTTAAAAGAATCGACAACGTCAATTGGAAGCATGGCATGCGCACCCGAAAAGGTAGATATGCGGGGTTACACGTACTTTAAGACTCTGTCGTCCTATTGTAGGGCGGTTATAGGAGGTATAAGCCTTCCTTTGTTATACCGGCCCGTATATACGCAATAAATCTGATTTCTGGATAATACACTTTCCGCGTGTATATCTCTGCACTGTTATTTCGATCTTATATTAAATTGCGAATAACAACATTTAACGTTTATTTATTTAAATTAGAAATTTGTTATTCATAATGCACAGAATTTTCAGTGATGCAATAAGTAGCGTTTGTTAGTTCGTTTTTATATAAGCTGTGATAATTTCAATTATATGTATACATTAGACTCGAAAAACATGCGATGCGTATTCATGATACGTTGCGTACACCCAGTTATAATCCGCACGAAATCCGTTATATACACGGCATACTCAACTTGGTATAATATAAATGTGTCCGAACAATACAATTAAACGAAATAATAATTAAACTATATATATCCATTATACTTTTCGGTTATCGGGTCGCAATCTGAGGAGCCAAGCATAATATTTAATAGATATAGCGATCGTAAATTAGCCTTTATCATACCCAGTTTAATAATCCCTACTAATCGGACTTGTGTATTTCCCGCGGGGAATATAAATGCTAATGCCCGAAAATTAATTCTTATGACTTATTAATTTTACATACTTGCAATAACCGAATCTACTATGACGTAATGAATTTGTTGGATTCGAAAAGTAAGTTTCGCGTTGCGTTGTATCGATAAGTAATTTATATGAGCAAATCTATTTTTATTGAAAACAATCAAACGGATATATAATGCAAATGTTGATTACAATTTATATTCAACACAGAGACGCATCCGATAGATATATTTTTTACGCATATTGTATACTCGTCTTAAATCAATGCAGGCTCAAAAATACAGCTGAATCTTTTTCATTAAATATATATATATAAAACTATTGGCGCACCGATATCTTCGCATATAGCGGATGCACACGCTTGTTTACAATTGTAGCGCCGGCTAGTGTGAATAATTCGGGTCAATTAGTGGGCCACGAGAGCGAACCGCGCATAAACACAACGAGAGGCGGCGCATCGGGGTTGGGGTTGGAGGGGGGATGGCGAGAGAATTATTTTGGCAAATACATACGCGCAAGTTTATCCGCGCTAACTCAAAGGCTTATGGAAACGCTCGTTCGTAGTTGCGATTAGCGTTCAGCAGCTTCCCTCTTCTCTCCCACTCTCGCTCTCTACGCATATGTAGCTCTTACGTTCCTTTACCTTTTTCACCCTTCGTCACGCGAGTTATGGTCAGTTCGCTGCTATGTATATATTGTAAATGCCTTCGGAGCATTTTCGCGCGTGGATAACACCATGTATTCGGCAAAGTTGGCCCCTTGGGGAGAGATTTGCGGGCAAAGAAGTTGATGCCCGCTGCTGATCGGACTGGCGAGGGGTTAAAACTGTTCTATGGGTTCCATAGATGATTGCTGGGACCGTAGATCACCATTTAATAGGAATAATGAGCTTTTAAAATTTTTTGAAATTTCGTCCCTTTAAGGGTTGACTACCTTTTTATTTACCGCGCGCCACTTTTGGTGAAAATATTTTATGTATCAAAATATTATTGCAATATGGTTCATAAGTTATTACGGACCAGTTTATGTACGTACTGCTGCTAGTTAATTTTTTATATAAAGTCGACTTTGTATGCAGTAAAAAAATCTATACTTTATCATTTCTAAAGGCATCAATAAGTTACCGTAATCACCGATGGGTAAAAACTCAAGCTATCGAAGAAGGTACTCTGTGCAAAAAGCAAATAAGCCGTGTTATACCCAAATGTCGGCTAAAGGTCTCGCACAAATCTTTGTTCCGACCTGCAACTGCACTCGCGAGCAAAATTGCATTTCATTAAAAGTCGCGCTCGCGCCGGTCCCTGCGCAAGTTAGAACAAAAAAAAAGGCAATCTAGAAGCACTCTGCAAAAAAGCTCAAGCCGAATTAGGGTCAAGCCCCACACTCACACACGTGGAGACAATTTCACGGCGTCACATATATATACGCTCGACACTAAGTATACTTGCACGTACGACTGTACAAAATCTCAGCTCTCTCTCTGCGTTAGCGTGGCCGACGATGTGCAACACACGCGGAAAACTAGTTCATAATTGATGTCGTAATTTCCGCGGTGTGCGAAGGCGGTTCGTGCTGCGCCCCGCGAGAGCGAGATCCACATATATACCTAGATGCGCGAAGACCATACGGCCATCCGAACCTCTGTGTATACCCTTCTTTCTAAGCACCGTCCGTCCTTTTGTTATATTCTTGTATACCTGCGTCACATCTGTCTTTTACTTGCAAAGATTATCGCATCTGTGTTCGTACTTTCGTAGCCTGCTCTCTTAATTTGAAATAGGGAAATTTCACTGACGAATCAGTGCAAACTCGGTCACTCACCGAAAATTAGTGTACAATTCAATGTTTTTCCCAGCGAACGTTGAAGAAGTTCATTGGATAAATCAGTGTATAATACACTAATTTTCGTACAGTGATTTAATTTGCACTGTTTCAAATTAAGGGTGCTGATTTTCGATTTGTCAGAGCTGTAGTTCTGACTGAATTAGACCACAAAGATACACCTGTATACAGAATGTTTTTGTTATGGATTCATTTCTGAAGCTGCGGCTTCAACAACTTATTATAGAAAATGAAAATTTGTTAAAAAATGTTTCATAACTCGGAAACTTTAAATCAGTTGCAACTTTAACATTATATGTCTCTTATCCGATAGTGGTTTTCTTTTGAACATACGTAAGACGCTCTATGATATTACGTATAGAATTGAGAAAGATTTTAAGAATGATTAAATAAACAATATTGTGATATAATAGAAAGAATACATAGCAATATATTATGTAATCAAATTATACAATGAAAACATAATAAGTAAATGTTATTTTTCCATTTTTGCGTTGCAAATTTACAAATAAACTCATACACTACTTATTTATTTCTGTTCAGTCATATTCATATATTTGTTTTTAATTTCGTATATATTTGGATGTATTTTTTAATTTTATACATTTCAAAGATTAAAAGGAGTTGGGAAAATAAAAATCATTTTGGTTTAAAAATTATTACCAAAGATAAAAGTAAATAATAAGCTTCCCGGGTAAAAATTATTCTTATATGATTGTATAAAATTATATATAATTGAATATAAGGACTTGTATGCAATTGTATAGAACTGTATGCAGATTTTGTCTCTATATAAATATAAGAGAGTTTACATTATTATTTACTTGTATATAGCTGTATTTACCTGTATCCGGTTATATACAACTACACGCGAAAACTGCTAAATTATTTCGTATATGATCATATACGATTGTATATAACCATATACAATTATATATAATGTTCAAGCGTGAAAAATAATGCATAATCACAAAAAATATTTATTTGAACTTTAAAAAAAAATTTTTGATCGAGAGGAATTTGGGTTATACTTATACCCGAATCGCTGATTTTCCTCTTGCAGAGGCATATAACGGGTCGCCACCTAGCGGTAATTCTTAAGAAATAGTTATGCATGGGTATATATTGTTT
>UELU01100573.1:0-10204 GCA_900490025.1 Megastigmus dorsalis | reverse complement strand
ATATAATATTGAGAGATATATGTTTTAGAAATCATAAGATACTATAAAACTAGGTTTGTTAAACAGTTTTGCACTAATATTATCTTAATAAACGCGAGCAATAAATTTCTAGACTCGTTCATAGCCCAAAATATTAATTGTTGTCGATTTCTGGAAGGAGAAGCTCTTCCACAATATACTATTGAGACATATGTGCTTTAGAAATTATAAGATACTAAATTATTCCGTTTGTTTAAGAATTTTTTACTAATATTATCTTAAGAAACGCAAGCAAGAAATTCGTAAACTCGTTGATAGCCCAAAATAATAATTTTTGTCGATTTCTGGAAGGAAAAGCTGTTTCGTTATGTAATATTGATACACATATGCTTTAGAAATCGTAAGATACTATCAAATTTTGTTTGTTTAACAGTTTTGCACTAATATTATCTTAATAAACGCGAGAAACAAATTCGTAGGCTCGGTCATAGCCCGAAACATTCATTTTTGTGGTTTTTTTCGAGCGAGAACCTCTTCCACTATGTACTATTGAGACATGTATACTTTCGAAATCATAAGATACTATCAAGTTTTGTTTGTTTAACAGTTTTGCTTTAATATTACCTTAATAAACGCGAGCAACAAATTTCTAAACTCGTTCATAGCCCAAAATATTAATTTTTGTCGATTTCTGGAAGGAGAAGCTCTTCCACAATATACTATTGAGACACATATTGTTTAGAAATTATAAGGTTCTACATTATTTTTTTTTTTTTTAACTATTTTGCATTTATATTATCTCAATAAATGCGAGCACCAAATTTGCAACAAAATATTCGACTTACAATAATGCACTGTTAGTATAATTTCAGATTTTTTAATTTTCAGTCACGGTAGGGGTAGCGGTATTTTATTAAGGGTTGTTTAATTGATATTATTTATTAGACCATCTTAAAGCAACAAATTAGCAACAAAATAGGCTACCTATAAAGTTTCAATACCTAAAATTTGTGAGAAGTTAGAGGCATGGCTATGCTAGCGTAAGTCTTACACTAGTGTATCCATTGTATATCGATAATGACAGGATCAAAAAATTTATTCATCATCTATTTTTAGAGCAACATATTAGCAACAAAATTTCCGACTCAGAATCATGCACTTTTTGCATAATTTCCTATTTTTTTATTTTTAGTCACGGTAGGGGTAGCGCTATTTTATTAAGGGTTGTTTAATTGATATTATTTATTATACAATCTTAAAGCAACAAATTAGCAATAAAATACGCCTCAGATAAAGTTTCAATACCTAAAATATGTTAGAAATTAGAGACATGGCTATACTAGCGTAAGTCTTACACTAGCGTATCCATTGTATCTCGATAATGGCTTGAGCAACAAAATCAGTTTTTGCGTAACAAATTAGCAAAAAATTAGCAACAAAATATACAATGGGTTAGGTTTTGGGGAAATGAAGTGGCTATACCAGCGAAATATATATACGTAACATAATGTATTTTGCCGCCATCCTCATGTATAAAATCCTTCGGCTCAATGAACCATCCTATTTAGCGGCATTTTTTCACAAATACCAGTCCAGGAGCACTAGCAGGGGTGTTGTACAAGAACTCTCGGTGCCAATAGTGCGCACGGAAACTGGTATGCGATCTTTCCAGGTACAGTGTGCGCACTTTTGGAACTCTCTTCCAGACAATCTGCGCAACCTTCCATCTTTGCGCGGATTTAAGGCGGCGGTCCTCAAACACCTCCTTGAAATCGATTCCTAGTCATCCGGAGACTAAGCCCGTGACAAATGTAGGACTATAAAACGCAAAAATACTGACTTACACTACGCACTAGGGACAAACAGATGAGTTTATGTTAACTTATTTCGTTTTATCCCCTATACAATGTTTTAAAAGTGTGAGTGTATTTATTAGAGTGAATGTGATATGAATGATTGGATTGAGTAAATGTTTCTTTTTAGTTTTAAATGTTTTGTAAGATAGATATCGACTGTTTTGTAATTTTGTTTATTTGTATTTTTAATCTAAGACGCTCTGTGATATTATTTTTAAGGTTCGAGACATATGTTCATACTGATTTTTAAGACTGATCAAGTTATTGTGCCTATGATATCATAGAAAGACTGAATGCAATTTATTATAAGACTGATAAAGTGTATTATTGTAAAAGTTTATTATTTGAAACGTATTGTTATATTCGATTATATCATTTTTGTATACATAGACAAATAAAAGAATATCTATCTATCTATCTATCTTTCTTTCTCTCTCTCCCTGTCCCTCTCTCCCCCCTCTCTCTCTCTCTCTTGAATGGCTGACGGTTGACTGGCACCAGTGCTCTGCATCTATAACGTACTTCTGAGACCGCTGCAGTTCCAATTCGGACGAAACTCAATGTACGGTCTCCCTGGGCCGCTCGCCCACGCTGGTGCAGTTTGTGAGGTGGTGCACACTGCAACTCGAGTGAGTTTATCATCGTAACATCTTTGCATAATTTTTGAGGTTAGGCTCCCCGCTTGACCGCAAAATTTTCGCTAGCGAATTTTCATCGCTTTTCGAACACGCGAGTGCGAAATTTTCACCGTAATAGTTGGTCCAACTGTCGCCGTCCTCCACGGCAACCTTCGTAGCACTTATCACTTGTCACCTCTAACGACTTTTCCGTGAAGCTTCCGGGAAATTCGCTTGACCGACTGACCTCCAGGTGACAGCTTTCGACGCAACCCGATTCTCACGCAACTAGACGCCGACTCTACACTCCAATTGCCCGGCTATAATTTTTTTCGCCATGACAGAGTCGATAAGGAGGGAGGAGTCGTGGGCGTCTACATTAACAACCTCCTTAAAGTAAGGATTCTCTCACAGTCAGATGCGACTTATAATAACACTCCGGAGTTTATCATACTAGAGCTGTCGCTAGAGTGCACAGCCCTTCTTTTAGCAGTAGTGTATAGACGCCCTCATGCCGCCTACCTCGATTTTTTCTTTAATACCCTTGCAGGTTTTTTGCAAGCTTACACCGGTATTATTATCACGGGTGATTTCAATATCTATATGGCCGTGGCTAATTCAGCCTCCTCACACTTTCATGAGAGCATCGACGCTCTCTCTCTCTCTCACTCTTCCTGGTGCCATCGGAGTCCACACATCACGCGGTACATCGTAATCGCCTCTCAAATACCTGACTCGATCTCTTCATCATTAACAATCACTCTTCACTCGTCACATATTCTAAATCCATCTCTCCATTCATTGCTGGCCATGACCTCATCATATTAATCTATAAAATTTCTATTCCACCTAAAATCTCAAAATCTATCCGATCACGTTCTCTACACACAATAAATCAAGGTCATCCGGTCAGCAGTCTTCGAAAACATTTTAATCCCAGATTCTTGGCTGACCCGTTTAACTTTACTACTCACACTACTCACTCATCCCCCTCCGCGCATTCACACAACTTCTCTGTCACCCTTATCAATTCTCTAGCCTCGACCATCACAGGCAATATCGCCTCATTCGACGAGGTGGCTCCAATCCACACTGTATCTCTCTCGAGCTCGCGTAAGCAATGGGTCACGCATGATATTATGCTGCTCATGCGCGAGCGCGATAAGCTTTATCGCGCGGTCAAACGCTCAGGCTCACCTTCTACCTTCGATAGATTTAAGGCTTTGCGCAGGCTGATCTGCAATAAAATTGATTCGTCCAAGAATTAATTTTACTCACTAGCGCTCCAGATGCCAAGGCCAATTGGCACGAGCCCAGAAAAATCGGCGTCTCGAGTACTCCTCGAGCTTCGCCCTTTAATTATTTCTCAGGCTCGGATCTAAACAGGGACTACGCCAGCGTTGCCGCAGACGCAGTGCCTTTGTCGCCTGCAATTCTCCAGAGGCTTTCGCTGGCGTCGCCCACCGCCCCCGCTGGTCAGCTGTTTAGCTTTGCGACGGTATCACAGCGCAAAGTGTCGCTGGCCATCGGTAGATCCACCTCCAAGGCATCGGCACCGGACGGCGTCTCAGCGGAAATGCTCGAGCTGGCGGCTCCAACTATCGTACCCCCGATCACAGCTCTGTTCAATCTCTCGCTGAGTAGCATCGCTTTCCCCGACCTTTGGAGATGAGCCTTTCTCTCTCCTCTGGCCAAAAAGGCCACGATGTCATCGATGTCTGACACCAGACCGATCGCACTACTTAGCAAGCTTTCGAAAACACTAGAGCGCGTGGCGCACGACCAACTTTTTCGCCACCTTGAGTTGTTTGGTCTCCTCGACTCGCGACAGGTCGGCTTTCGCCGGGGGCATAGCGCTCAGACGACCCTGCTGGGGGTACTCGACGATATCCGCGCAGCGATAGATAAGCGAATGATCACAGCGCTTGTGCTATTCGACTTTTCGAAAGCGTTCGACTCAGTCCTCACGGCCTCCTGCTTCAAAAACTCAAGCGATTAATGTGTTCCGACGCAGCCCTCGCTTGGTTTTATGCCTATCTTCATGATAGGCTCCAAGCAGTGGTAGACGAGGGTGGCTCGACCTCAGAATGGATTAAAGTCATGGCTGGCGTCCCGCAAGGGAGCGTTCTTGGACGACTCCTCTTTGTTCTATTCATCAACGACTTTCCATCCGTTCTGAGCGTCGCACGACATATGATCTACCACTCCTTTCATCCGGCTGATCTCCACGAGGGTATCGCGACCATTACTCGAGAAGCGGAGGCAGTGGCCGCCTGGGCTGCCGCAAATGGCCTATCTCTTAACCTCGGGAAGACGAAGGTAATGCTCCTGGGCAGCGAGGCTTTCATCTCTCGCATAGACCTTGAAAGCATCCCCAAACCCACTATTCTCGGGGTTCCAATCCCATACACCTCTCTTGTTAAGAATCTTGGTGTTTTAATTACCGCCACTCTCAACTGGTCACCGCACGTGAACCAAGCTTTACGTCGCATCCATTATTCTCCTCGTACCCTCAAATTCTACAAACACGCTCTTTCTATTTCCATGAAGAAGAATCTAGTTGAGAGCCTAATCTTTCCACATTTCGACTATGCGTGCGCTGTCTATCATGATCTAGACAAAACGCACAGCACCAAGATTCAGCGCGGTCTTAATGCTTGCGTGCGCTTCGTTTATCACACCATTCCCCGCATAAGGCATGTCACCCCGCATTGCATTAGCCTGGGCTGGTTTTCTGCTGCCACACGCCGCGAGTACTTCATAGGGTCGCTGGCGTTCAATATCATGGCATTCCGCAACCCAGCCTACTTGGCCGTCAATTTCCGGAGTACGAATATTGACGTGAACGTGCGTTCCTCCAGCCGCCTCCCTCCCAGACTTCTCACTTTCAGCACGCCAAGGACTGAAGCTCAGCGGCGATCACCATCACGGTGTCAAATTTGCTCAACAGTCAGGGTCCGTTGCAGTTCAGCCCTGACGTCGTCGCGAGCTTTAAGCCCCGCTTATTCCAGCAGCTGCTGGATCGCGACAGGGCCGACTGGACCACGAGAGTGCGGCTGGAAGGTATAAGGGAGTGATCAACCCACCATCAAAAATCAATCCATCCGAGGGAAGGACGATCGCCTCTTATCAGCGTCACCGGTGCCTGCAGACCATTGTCAAGAGCCATGCTAATATTTAAAATCATTTCTACTAGCCATCCTAAATCACTTTTTTTTCATCATTTAATATCTTTTTCTTTTTATTCAATTATTACTTCAATCGAGAATTTTTATTTTTATTTTTACTTCGTTATTATTATTATTATTACACTATGTTTCATTTTTGTTTAATATCTTTATTACTATGTTTATATTACCATTGTTATTATTGTTATTATTTTTGTTATTACAGCCTTAAAACGAATTGTAACCATACATGCTTTTCGGGCCAAATGAGGTAAAACCCCCCGGTCTTAATAAATTATATTCTAATTCTAATTCTAATTCTCTCTCTCTCTCTTTCTCTCTCGCTGTCGAGGCTCTCGTCCGCTTAATTCGGCCCTTAATTGTTATTTAATTAATTATTTAGTTTTTTAACACGACGTTCGGTACATGATACTGTTCGTAAAGCTAACCATTATTACTGAAAAAATTTTCAACTTATTTCTATTTTGCTGTAGACAGGCGTTATTTTACTGCGAGAGACAGGCATTTTTTTATTAATGGTAACTTTTTATTAAAAAGGGAATTTGCGGCTTTTAATTGTTTATTTAATTAATTATTTGTTTTTTTAACCTGTAAATTGTTCACGTATCTCAGATTAGTAGTCTGTGTACGACTCACGTAAGGTAAATATGAATTAAAAATTTTTTTTCTGTTGGGATCCCGTGCAACCGTAATGTGCTTCGCCTCTGACTAACCGCTAATTGGAGCCGCCAATTTCGGAATAACATATTGCATATACAAATTTAGTTCACAGTGCTTCATTACACAGCCACACAAAAAAAATTTTCTGGCCTGAGGAAGAGACCTGCATATCCCATAGTATTTTGACCCGCTGAATCCGTATTCGGCATCTGTTTAACTCCGTCACATCAGGGTCAAGGTCATTTGAAGGTCAAATTGACAAAAAGCCATCCAAACGGAGAAAAATATTATATCTTTATTTTTTTTAGGTTGCTCAATTCGAATCCGATATTTGTTTGATCCCAGAACCTCAGGGTCAAGGTCAAATTGACAAAAAACCGTCGTTACGAAGAATAATACTGTATGTATATGTTTTCGCGGTCGCAGAATTCGAATCCCATGTTTATTTAACGTCAGAGTTGAGGTCATTTCGAGGACCAATTGACCAAAACAGGTCAAGCGGAGCAAAACATTGCATCTAGATATTTCTAGGATCATTCAATCCGAAACGAGGGCCTATTTGACACGATAATGTCAGTATCAAGGTCATTTTAAGGTCAACCGACGGAAAAACCGAGTAATCCACGATACCAAAATGTTTTTGAGGTCACTGAATTCAAATTCGAACAAATTTAGCAAAGCTCGTCATGATCTGAATCACAAGTATGCGATTGAGAGACGATTTCGCCCATTTTTCTTGTAGTATTAAACTCTACATTAATCAAGTCACCAACCGATGTAGAGCTGCGGTCGCATGATGACGACGACTGCAGGCCCGCTTTCTCACCCAGATCAGCTGCCGATTCGGCAAGGTATCCGAATCCCTGCCTCATAAAATGTTTACCACCTGTATCTACCATGACGGTATCAACGCCACAATCCAAGGACTTAGCCGGATAACGGAATTGCTCCGTTGACCGCCGTCACTGCGAGGAGGTGCCCTGGATGCAGACACAGACGAAAAACCTAAGAGGGTATGAAGGTTACTCTATGCGAAAAATACTGTACAACTTGTGTTGAAATATCCTCCTTGTATGCAGTAGATTTAATTATTGTTGAAATTAAACAAAGATTTCCGACAGTCACTGACTTTAAAAAAATGTTATCTACAACACGAATCAGTTTGACCCTGAAATTATCTTGACGTTATGAGGTCAAACAAACATAAGGTTCGAATTCAGCGACCCTAAAAGCGTACAGATACAGTATTTTTCTTTGTTTGGGCGGTTTTTTATCAATTTCATCTCAAAATGACCTTGACCCTGACGTGACGGTGTCAAACAGATGCCGAATTCGGATTCAGCGGGTCAAAATACTATGAGATATGTAGGTCCCTTCCCCAGGCCAGAACATTTTTTTGTGTGGCTGTATTGTTTCTCCTTTATTTTTAAATTTCTTTTATTTCTCTTTGATTTGTTTAAAATTGAATCGGTACATAAATCTGAAAAAAATCATGGAATGGTTTTTTTATACTATGAAAAATATATTTTTACTATGGGCCCCGCACGTAAAACTTGGTTTACGTGCGGGACCCAGTTGAGAGTGGGGTGATCCAAACACCAATATTCTTAATTTGGGACGCGTAAGTAATTGGAACCCCGCGAATAGTGACTGCGCGGTGCTTCTGCAGAAAATTAAATGAAAATTGTGATTACCTTCAATTTTGTTATTGATTCTGGTTCTTGGCATTGTAAGGACATGTTGCAATAGAAATCGTACAGATAGCGCTTTTTTCGCCAAATAGATTTTTTTTTACAATTTTTCACATATAATTACCGACGCACTCAAAAATATTTAGCGAATAACCGCGTTGAATTATTTGGCACCGTCGACGTGTGCTTCGTTGTTATTTACTATCGATGACTCCTCTTCTCTTATTCATTCTGGATTCATTGCTTTGTTTCGCAGAAAAGTGTTGTCGCCCATTCAGTAAGCATATATAAGAAACAAGCGAACGTTGCCTGTTTACAGTTGAAAATATTTTCGAAGGACTCTTTTAAATATTACAAAGATGATTCTTCCAAATTTAAAACAAAGTTGTGATCATGAAGGAAACATACTTAACGTAGTTTATTTGATTGTAAAAAAAAAGTTGTGAATCGTCGATGTATTAAATGTTGTACTATAATTGGGAAAGATATTCAGCATAAGTGCAATAATGAAACTTTACTTCAAAATTTAAAAGAAAATGTATTTCAAAATGTAAAATAAAAAGAGCATGGAAAAAAACTGTAAAAAAATCTATTTGGTATCGATAAAAAAAGCGCTATCTGTACGATTTCCATTGCAATATGAAACATGTCCATACAATGCTAGAAACCAGGATCGATAACAAAATTGAAGGTAATCGCAATTTTCATTTAATTTTCCGCAGGAGTATCATGTTTGGGGATTTCTCTTGAGGTCCAAGCCAGAAATGAAAGCTTCGCTACCCAAGAGCATAACCTTGGTCTTGCACGGTTAAGAGACAGACAGTTATTAGCAGCCCATACGGCCACGACCTCCGTATCGCGAGTGATCGCAGTGATGCCCTCGCGCAGTTCGGCAGGCGGAAACGAGTGATTGATCTAAGTATTGTCAGCAAAAATCATATGACGGGCGACACTCAGAATAGACGACAAGTCATTGATGAAGTCAATGAAGAACAGCGGAATGAGGTCATTTCCCTAGAGAACGCCGGCTAAAACCTTGAGCCAGACCGAAGTGCGACCGCCCTCATCAATCACCGCCTGTAAGCATTCATGGAGGTATGCATAAAACCATGTGAGGGCAGCGTTAGAGCATATGAGACGCTTGAGCTTGAGGAGCCAGAAACCGTGCGGAACCGAGTCGAAGGCCTTGGAAAAATGAAAAAGTACGGGTACTGTGACCATCCGCATGTCGATGGCGAGGCGCACATAGTCCAAGGCCTCCAAAACGAGTCTTCTGGGTGCTGTGGCCTCTACGAAAGCCGGCCTATTGAGCATCAAGGAGGCCAGACATCTCGAGATGCCATGAAAGCTGGGCATGTGCGATACGCTCGAACATCTTCGAAAACTCACAGAGCTTGGCTATGAGCCTGGTATCCGACATACTCGACATAACAGCCGATTTCGCATAGGGGGAGAGAAAGGCTCACCTTCAAAGTTATAGAAAAGCGGCTTCTCTTAGCGAGGAATTAAAGCGAGAGGTGAGCGGAGCGGCTAAAGTCAAGACTGCCCGGGTAGGTAGGGGGGAAGATGGGATGGGGAGGGGGAAGGATAGGAAGAGGGCGGAGAGGGAGGGAGAGTATGAGGGGGAGGGATGGTGGGAGGGAGAGGGAGAGAGAATAGAGTAGAATAAATTTATTAAGACCTTGGGGTTGTGACGGGATAACCGTCACACTAAACTTTTGTTTTTGCGAGTGTTACCGGTAGGAGTGATGCTTTCAAAAATCACTCCGACCGATGACACGCATTCACCCCTCGAGAGCCACCCACGACACAATACCCTCTTTATACACTACTTTACCAAAAAGGAGCTGCAACTCGGCCGAGAGATAGATAGATAGATAGATATAAGTTTATTTGTAATGGTTTACAAAATGTACATGTTAATACAATATAGATTTTTCTTTGAAATATACATTTTCATATTTTTTGATTTTCGTAAATGCACATTTCCAGTCTTTTTATGATATCGCAGCTTATTCAGTCTTACATTATATTATTTTAGTCATCAAAAAGTTACAACTTAAAGTAATATCACAGAGCGTCTTAATTAAAATACAAATAAACAAATTTAATATAAAAAGCGATCAATATCTATCAGTCTTATTGGTTAAAAGAATATAAAAAACTTTACAACACAATCACACATTCACTCATCCTATCACACACTCACTCAC
>UELU01100571.1:0-13949 GCA_900490025.1 Megastigmus dorsalis | reverse complement strand
TTCTCAGTGTATATAAACTGTTTTAAGATAGTAAAACCTGGTTTTAATGTCATTTTAATCAAATTTAAAGCAAATTTTGACTTTTCGCAGTTTTCAGCCTTTTCACCGCCGTATGGTAGGTTGGAATTTCATTAAAAAAAACATATTGAAACATGGTTTTAGATGTATTTTTTTCCGTAGAACTCGATTCTGATGTCAAAAAAATTAAATTTTTCTTTATTTTTTTTTAATCTAAGAAAAACCATGAAAAAATCGAAAAAAATGAGGTTTTTCATGGAAAACCCCCAAATATGTAGCTGGACCCTATTTTTTTATTGTAAATTCGGATTCAGCGTCGAAAAATACACAAGAAATCATAGGTCTGGTTAACTGCACAGACCTTTTTATTTTTTTTGTGGGCCGTGTTATCAATAAAAAAATACCTTTAAAAATATAATATCACCTCTATTTTCGGTTCATATTCTTCGTAATATAATAAAGAATCATGACATTTAATTTGAAGATGATCGGTTTATTACTTTTTGAGTGAGAACCCACGCCATCTTGAAAAAATTCATTTTGAGAAAAACGCGATTGAAAAAAAAATTCTGAAAAATTATAAATTAAATGGCATTATCAATAATATCAAGTTCTTACCGACTAATTGGATATTCCTGCACCATATAACAACTCCTCTTCTTCAAAAGCTTCATTTTGAGCTTGTAGAGCAGCTTTGCGAGCTCCCCGACCTTCTTTGGTTTCCATGGAGTTACGTCGATTTTGTCGTTTCACACGTTGCTCATCCATTTGTTGGGCATAATTTCTACTCTGGATGCCAACTATTATTCCTGCCTCGTTCAGTACTATCAGGAGGGATGAATTACCTTCATTGAATAGGCCTGTTGCTAAATAAGCGGCCACTTCAACGACTTTTAGGCCGCAATGTAAATGTTTTGGTGCCAATCTCCAAATGGTTGAGTTGAAACTCTCATTCGCATTTTAGATATGCCCACCTAAACATCTCTCCAGTAATTCATGCCTGGATAAATCTTCATAGATCGCAAAAATCTCCTTCTGGACGTCAGGCTGAAGTGGAGCAGGGTGAACTCGTGACGAGGATTTTCATTCGTCGAAATCATATGATAAAATGTTACCATTATCCCTTTGTTCATGTTCTCAACACTATCTATATTTCTCCGAAACGCTTGTCCATAGTAAGCTGTAAGGTTTTTCACTAGAGCTTCTGTAAGCTTTCCTTTTCCACCTAGTTTTTTAGTTTTGCGAATAATTCGGAGTCGCGTTCCTATTCGCTTTTGGACGTGGCCTATGCACTGACTTTCTAAAACTTTCGGATCGTCATTATAAGGATTCAATTTAATAATTGCTAAAAAAAGTCTTGGAATTACCGTCACCAATATAATTTCCATACTTTACACCGACGTTCCTCTGATCTTGAAAACATTGCTTTCACAGACTCCACTTCCATGCTTCCTGCAGACCCTTCATGATTTTTATTACATTCTTCTTCATCGTGCTTTTCTTTCCACTGTAAATATTCTTCAGAATCCTTGGATTTATTGTGCCATTTCGCACAAGCATGACAATAACTGCCTCGTACATCTAAATCGACGACTTTACCACAATTAAGCGATCAAACTTGTTACTTTTGAACCCTCTTTTCTTCCAAGTACCATCTCCAAACATTTTGAAATTCAAAATGGGCCTTTCCAATTTTTCATTTTCGTTTTTTTCTTCCTCGGCAGCTTTTTCACAGCAATAATAAAAAGCTTTCTTCGTAGCACCGTGAATATGATTAAAAATTCTATAATATTATAAGTAGTTTCAGCTATACCATTACAAATATCCATATAACTGCAAAATAAATTAAGTCCCTGCCTACCGACGCCCAAGAGTCGCATAACAAATACAATTCTACGATTTATTTCGAATCAGGTATTTATAATGGGACTTGAATTTATTTGCCTCGATCCGGCAATTACATTGCACTACGAGCTTGAAACCTAAGCCTCGCATTGCAGTTTCTTCGAACTTTACTTTTTGTTTACAATTTCCACAAATCAAAATATCCGATAATGCGGTAAATAAAGTAAAAAATTGAGCGACCCCATAAAAATGTAGAGGATTCCCGGAAACACTTTCACTTGTTGAACTATTCAGTTTTTTTGCACTAGCACTTGCATCTGGATCAAAATCTTCTTTCTTATTCGAGTGCTGATTTCCATGAAATTTTTGCTTTCGCGGTTCACTCCGACGACTAGTATTAATCTTATCGCCTTTCGGATACGATGACATTTTACTTTCTTTTTACTCTGTGTACGTTCTCGTAGACTGAAAAATCGAAACTGACGCTTAGCAAGACTCGAAGCTGACGCGCTACTCTAACATAATATAACCGAAATCTTTTGTGTCAATGCCCCCAGTACCTACTATACCGTCATTTTGAAAGAAAAATACAAAGGTGGGGTCCTACTATAAGTCTAAGTAAGAAATTAAAGCGACTACCTGAGTAGTACTCCGCCCCATTTGCTGTACGCTGGAGTCCGTAGGCAGTATTCAGAGAGCGCTCGCTCCAATGCTCATAAAATTTGAACGATTGTAAATATCGTTTTGCGGTTTTCAGGGCGTATTTTTGAACATCAAAGCTAACGATTCATGGAAAAAAAGAAATTTTTTTTGAAGCCTCTAACGTGTTTTCCCCCCTTAATGCGACTACCTGAGTAGTGCTCCGCCCCATTTGCTGTACGCTGGAGCCCGTAGTCAGTATTCAGAGAGCGCTCGTTCCAATGCTCATAAAATTTGAACGATTGTAATTATCATTTTGCAGTTTTCAGGGCGTATTTTTGAACATCAAATCTAACGATTTATGGAAAAAAAAAAAAATTTTTTTTGAAGCCTCTAACGTATTTTCACCCCTTAAAGTTTTTACACATGAAAATTACTGATTTTAGTGACTTACCGATTAATTTGCGATCCCTGGCGCATACAATATTCCTTCATCTTCATAAAATAATGCATTTTCTTGAAGAACTTATTGCTTTCGGGCTAGTCGGGCTTCTTTTGACTCATCTAAGCTGCGCTGGTTCTGCCAAGCTATCCAGTATTTTCAGCAAATATTCTACATTGAGTCCCAATACGAAAGTCCAAATTATCCAAGATCTTTAAAATACACCCGCAGCAATAAAAGCAGCAATTTCAATAATTTTAAGCCCAGAATGCAGATGTTTTGGAGTCATTAGCCAAACGATCGAATTAAAACTTTCATTAGCATTCTGGGTGTGGCCACCTAAATATCTTGTAAGTAAATCGTCTCTTGATAAATCTTCGTAAATTGGAAGAAGTTGTTCTTTTACAGTTGGATGATGTGGTGGAGAAAGATTTGCAAGTGGCGGATGCACGAAAGGAATTATGAAAGAGGCATTGACCTGCCTTTAGCGCTCCGTATGCCTGCGGCGCACGGGCGGTGCGCTCTAAAATGAGTCACACTCATAGGCTGTAGCTCTCATAAGACTTTGAATTTCACTTTGAAACTTTTGTACGATATTCTTGAAGGGATAAACTAATTTTTTATGCAAAAACAATTGATTTTTTGAAAATTGTATAGGAGTTACCTCCCTTAACCCATTAACGTCCAAGTGGACACTTTTTTCACCAGTTTTTCAGAGCTCTCTAGATGGAGTAAATTTGGGCCTAAAAAAAATTTTTTTTTTTATTAAATTTTTTACCAACTTTCCGTTATGCAATCATGTTGAAACTTATTTCGATGGTAGAGGGAATGTCTGAACTTTGAGAAAACGTGTTCGGAAACTTCTTTTTGTTACCTACATGATTTAAACTGGCGTCCAAAGTGAAAATTATTACTAAATATCTTTAGGACGCTTTAAAATACTAGATTTTTTGATCTACGATTTTTCCTCTAAAAATTATTTTACTCGAAAACTATAAACTTTCAGAAAAAATTTCAATTATAAAAAGTGCTTAGATTTCATCAAAGAACGCAATAGAATTTTTCAGAATTTGTGGAGAAAATTTTTAAAAAATCTTTACTCAACCTTTTTATAAATTAAAAAAAATTTAAGAAAAATTCTGAAAAAATTCTATTGTGTTCTTTGATAAGTTCTAAGCACTTTTTGTTCCTAGAATTTTTTTCAAAAAGTTGAAAGTTTATTAGTTACAACGTCCTAAAGATATTTAGTAATAATTTTACTTTGGACGCCATTTTGAATCATGTAGGTAACAAAATTGACTTTCCGAACAGGTTTTCTCAAAGTTCAGATATTTCCTCCACCATCTAAATTGGTTTCAAGATGATTGCATAACGGAAAGTTGGTAAAAAATCTATTAAAAAAAAAAAAATTTTATGGTTTTTTTACATTTAAACTTCATTTTTGAGTAATATAAAATTATTCTTTTATATTTTAAATGTCACCATTCGATAGATGGATGAAAAATCTATAAATTACATGTGTACATACATTTTTTAAGTCGAAATATACCCCATCTAGAGAGCTCTGAAAAACTGGTGAAAAAAGTGTCCACTTGGGCGTTAATGGGTTAATTTTGATATAAGATGATCAAATTCTTCTCTTATTATATGCAAACTATTGTAGGCTTACTGATTTCACGTGATATTGTATGTTTTACAGATATCTGCACCTCAAGAACGCCTGTACAGCACATGGATTGGAGGATCTATTTTAGCGTCACTTGACACGTTCAAGAAAATGTGGGTTAGCAAACGTGAATATGATGAAGAAGGTCGCCGAGCCATACACCGAAAAACATTTTGAAAGTTAAATTTTTTATAAGGATAATTACAATTGTAACATTTATTTAAATATATGCGACATAATTTTTCTTGATATCTTGTTTAATATACACTTGTAAGAAAACAGCCCGTGTATCTTTCCTCACAATGAAAAACTGTTATGTCTGATCTGTAATGAAAACTGTGTTATGAAGTATTTTTGTTTAACAGTACTAAAATTTTTACGTTCCTCATAATTAATTTGCTTGTGAGCAAATTTATCTCAAAACAAATGGTCAAAGTATATCAGCATGACCGATCTTTTTGAAAGGCTTTAGCGGAATAAGCATGTACAAAACACCCCTGCGCGGATTTTTTCAGACTAACTTTATAATTATTGTTATGTTGCGCACACAATTTATTAATTTGTGTTTTTAGGATCACTAAAATAAAATAAACTGCGGCGCTGCATTAAGGTTCACTTGATTTATTTAAACAAAAGTTCTTATTCTAATTATTAAATAATTGCGACAATATAATAAGTTTACACTCGGGATGTCTGGCCGACACGTGGTTGCCAAATGCAATTAACTCGGCGGTCATTATTTTTGAGCGGTACAGCCTGGTTAGGGAAAT
Source organism: Megastigmus dorsalis (assembly GCA_900490025.1). Classification (NCBI taxonomy): domain Eukaryota; kingdom Metazoa; phylum Arthropoda; class Insecta; order Hymenoptera; family Megastigmidae; genus Megastigmus; species Megastigmus dorsalis. The sequence continues at coordinate 8,569 of UELU01100571.1, read as the reverse complement.
CCCAGGAAATAAAAAAGGGCAAAGATTTTTTACAGCTATTCTGCAGATGCGCCCAAGGAAAATCACCTTAAACTACGTAGTAATAAACTAATTTAAAATATGTGCCTGAATATGTTATAAAAAAATATGAAGATCATACAAGTAGAAGTGGATGGATCAGTGAGTGAGTCAGTAAGTAAATGAGTGAGTGAGTGATTTAGTTAGATAGATAGTATTGTATTTTGTTCCAAGAACAAAAAAAGAATATAAAATTTATAAAATAATAGTATAATTACAAAGTTTAATTATACATATACGATAAAATATATCACAGTCAGTTTCAAGTCTTATAAAATGTACATCAGTCTTTAGCTATCTTCATTATACACATATCACTCATACACACCAAAGATAATATTTACAAAAAGAAAATCAGTCTAGCAAATGAATCACAGTATGCGCAACAGAGCAACTGAGCATCCTGTTCAAAAAGATATTGATACACCGCCGCTTTGAATCTACGCAAAGATGGTAAAAAACGGAAAAAATCAGGGATCGAGTTCCAAAGGTGCCCACCTTTAACCTGAAAAGATTTTATACCGGTTTCAGTACGTAACTTCGGTATTACGAATTCTTTTGATGTAAATTTTAACATAGAGCCACAGAGCTCCAAAATTTTTTTCGGAAAAATTAAAAAAACACGGGTATCTCGAATTTCAAAGTAGATTAACTGCGCAAAGGTCGATTTTTTTAGGTCGTTGAATCCATATGGAATGGGCATTTACTAAAAAAAGTGGCTATATATTTTGGTTGATTCAACCAGAAGAGCTTTACAAAAGAATGTCGGGGAAAGAATTCCTCCTCGCATCGACACACAACCAACCCAGGTGCTTCATATAGAGGTGATGTGCTCACCCCTCCTAGCACCATAAATAAACCTAACATCCGTATAGTTCAGTCTCTGTAGTCTAGTTTTCTAGTCTATGCATGAAGACACACAACAGAGCAATAGTCAAGATGGGATACTACAAAAGCTTCAATTAGCCTTTTGCGTAAGTTCTCGCTGGTCGTACACTATCTAATAAGCCGCAAGCTATACAGAGTTTTATTCACTTGTTTTGTTACTTGGTTAACATGCTTTTTCCATGTTAATTTACTATCCAGTGTAACACCGAGACTCACGACAGTATCACTAAAGAACAAACGCGCCTCTCCCCCTCCCCCAAGCCCAATACATGGCAAACTAACTTTACTCAAAGCATTAATATATTTACCTGGACACAGATTGTGCTGGTTCAGGCAGACAGTCGACGCCCTTCAGAAGTCTATCCGCAGCAAACTGTAGATGGATCTGAAGGTTCACAGCATAAAAAATGTGCTTAATGATCTAATTGTCAAAGGTCTCATTTAGGTTATTGATATAAAAACTAAAAAGCAAGGATTCAAGAACTGAGCCCTGATGAACACTCAAGCTGGTTTTAAAATACCCTGAACAACTTTTAACCTTAGAAATAACGCACTGTGTGCGTTCCAGTAGGTAAGACTTAATCCGCAGAAGCGCAGCCCTTTAAAACCCCAGATCATATAGTTTTCTTAAGAGTCTTGAAGGAACAATGGTGTCGAAGGTCTCGCCGAAGTCGAAGAGCACCAGCAAAGTAATCATTCTTCTATCAATGCTCATGCGGATGTCATCTGTCAGCTTCAGCAGGGCAGTCTAAATGCTATGGTATTTTCGTCACCTTGCTTGCAAAGGATAAAGAATGCTATTTGCCGTCAGATATTTAGTTACTTGGGTGTGTGCAATCTTTTCCAGAACCTTAGAGAGAAAATACAAGAGGGCAATAGGACGAAAAATGGAAGCAGAACTTGGCGCTGTAGTTTCTTTAAGGACAACAAGCTATGCTTTCTTCCAGGCATTGGGGAAGACTTCCTGAGCAAAAGAGGAGTTAAGAATACGGACTATATGTTCATCAAGCATCGGGAGAGGATGATTTTTAACGAGAATTCATCAGCAACGCTGAATCAATGCCGCATCATCTGACGCCGACAAAAGATCTGCATTCAGACCACTCAAAATTATGTTATGACTACAATCTTCACGGAGACCACGAAGCCAAGTTAAAAAGTCGGGATCAGTCTGAAAGGAATTTTAGGTGGTCTATAAATGATGTAAAGAAAAACAGGAGGGGAACGACTCTGCGGTACGGATTACATAATGTATTTAGGAATACATAGCCAGAAGGAACAAGTACTTTTGAAAGGACCAAGAATGGTAACCTTAAAATTATTCCCCACATAAAGGGCGACACGACCGCCATTCATGTTACGATCCTGACAAACGATACTATAGCCATCTGCTCGACCGATAGCACAGCGAACGTGCTTATCGGCACATAAGTTGACGATCCTTCTGCGGCATTACAACCTCCACTTTCTCTTACTCTTGCAAGGATACTGTCGCGCATAAATTAGAGTGCTCACACGCTCTCGGACTATTCCATTTGCGACGGCCAACTGCACAGTACCTTCGAGTGAGTACAGGACTCTGTGCTGAACCATGTGGGACAACAACGGTTTCTCCCTCTGGTTAGAATCTTTCACACACACACGCACACACGCACACACGCACTATTCAAGACGCAGGAAGACTGGTGGAACATCAGTACGGTTTTCGCAAGGAGCGTTCTACCTTGGACGCAGCTGGTCTGGCAACGGAGGAACGTAGAATTACTGCGCTATTGTTAAACTAGATGTTACAAATTCATTTAACGCAGCCAAATGGAGTAAAATAAATGAGGCGCTCCGAAAGCGAAATGTGCCACTCAACATAAGGAGGATGATATCCGACTATTTGAAGGACAGAATCTTACTATATGACCAAGAGTTATGAAGTCACAGGGGGCGTTCCCCAAGGCTCAGTGCTTGGACCACCGACTTGGAATCTCACGTACGATGAAGTACTTGGACTAGGACTACTTGAAGGAGCAACTGTAATAGGATTTGCAGACGACATAGTGATAATGGTGGTAGCGAAACACATAGAAGATGTTAAAACAATAGCAGACGAGGCAATTTGTATAATACATGATTGGCTAACAGAAACAGGACTCCAATTAGCCAGCCAGAAGACAGAAGTTGTCCTGATTTCGAGTAGGAAGAAGCTAGAGACGATAACACTGACGGACGATGAACATGAGACTGTATCTCAAGCGACCATCAAGTACTTAGGCATCATCATTGATGCAAGGCTAACATTCAAGCAACACCTTGAAATTGTGAGCGATAAGGCAGCGAAAGTGGGCGCCACTCTATCACGATTGATGCCAAATGTAGGAGGGGCAAGTCAAAATCGAAGGTTACTCTTAGCTAGTGTAACCACATCGATTATGCTGTACGGGGCCCCAGTATAGTCTGATGCCATGCTGGTCAAAATCTATGCACGAGCGGTGTCTACTGTGTATATATAGGCGATTGGCGTTAAGGGGGCAAGCCACTGTTAATCCTGTAAAAAAAATATTAATTATTAATATTTTGTAATTTTACAGATATTAATATTATAAATTAGGAAATTTTTTACTCAAAAGACAATAAAAATTATGATCATTTAAGCCCATGTAGACTTAATTATCATCACCTCTCAGCTGGATATCCTTTCCAATTCCACTCGTACTCATTTAAGTACAAAAGCTCCTTCACCGTAAGGTTTTTTAATGAGTTTTTTATCCAAATGACTCGAAATTTTTTAGAGTTCAGGGAAATGTGGTTTACATTAAGATAAGTATATTAGAGTGTGTAAAATGGTAAGATAATTTTTTTTTTTTCAATTATATTATGTAAAATAATGTTCAAAAATAATCGAATAACATGTAAATATGTCAAATAAAATAAAAATTTTTAATTTGCAGAAATATAATACACTTATCTTAATGTATAATATATTTCAAAGAACTCCACAAAATTTCAAGTCATTTGGATAAAAGACTCATTAAAACCTTACGGTGAAGGAGCTTTTGGACTTAAATGAGTACGATATGCGAAAGGATATCCAGCTGACAGGTGACGATAATTAAGTTTACATGGGCTTAAATGATCATAATTTGTATTGTCTTTTGGGTAAAAAGTTTCCTAATTTATAATATTCATATCTGTAACATTACAAAATATTAATAATTAATGTTTTTTTACAGGTTTAACAGTGGCTTACCCCTTTAACGGGGGGCGCCGGCTTATCGTACGGTATCGGACGAGGCAGTGTGCATCATAGCAGGTACACCGTCCATTGAGCTCTTAGCCAAGGAGAGAAAGGACGTGTACGCAGCAAGGAAACGTGCAAACGACAACACTCGGAGGGAAATCTGGGAGACCGCAAGAAAGAAGACGATGACTGTATGGCAAGTAAGATGGGATGCCAGAAAAAGGGGCGATGGACACATCGTCTCATACCAAAGTTAGAGGACTGGATTAATAGGAGACACGGGGAAGTTAATTACTACCTCACACAATTTCTCACCGGACATGGATGCTTTCGAGCTTACCTGTACCGGTTTAAGCTAGAAGACGCTCCAAGCTACCCAGTATATTTAGTTGCAAACGAAGATGCAGAGCACGTCTTCTGTGACTGCTCGCGATACCAACAAGAGCGAGAAGAACTCGAGAGTTATCTCCGGATCAGAGTGACTCCCGAGTACATTATGACGACGATGCTGACTTTAGAGGACGGATGGTGCACTGTCAGTAATCATACTGCGAGCATACTCAAAAAGGACAGGAAAGACGAGGAAGGAAGAAGAAGACGAGAGATGCGGCACCAAGCTGACAACCAGACGATGCGGTAAGAAGTAGACTTACGAAGTAAAAGTACAGGAAGGGTTGCAAGATGCAAGAAATGACGACCTCATTCAACAGGAGTAGGCAGAAGCTATACGCTCCCCCACGAAGGATTGCTTTGAGGCTGTACCGCGGGGATTCTGATCTAAGAAGATAAGAGGTGGGAGTTTTAGTGGGTATACCTGGCGCGGGCCCGTGCCAGGGGAGTCCCACACAAGGGAAGTCGCGTACGGATCCTATCAGTGCATTAAACATTTCTCCAACTCTTCGAGAGAAAAAAAAAGAAACGTCCACACTCACACTCACACACACACACACACACACTCACACATAACACGCACTCACACTACTTAGCTGCCAAGATGGAAATAATCACTGCACTCTCCGCTCAAGTGGAAGATCTGTAGGCCTCGGTAAATGCCAATCTCACACACAGGCTGGAGCAGCCAATGAAGAAGGTGATCACTTTCAGTTCTCTTCCAAAACTCAAGCTGCCTCGCTTCAGCGGGAATAGGAGGAATGGGACACATTCAAGAAGCTTTGCTGCTTCATGGTAAAGAACGAATACTTGCACATACCAATCATTAAGCTGCTGCACTTAGTGCCGTGTCTGGATGGAGAGGCAGCGCATCCATAACTTTCAAGTTACAGGAGCTAACTTTAAAGTTGCGTGGAACGCCTTGGAAACCAGGTTCGACAACAAGCGATCAAGTCTATTAGTTCAGTAGAATTGTCTCTTCAGCATGAAACCAGCCTCTTCTAGGTTGGTCATCAAGATCACGTGACTCTTAGACATCACCAACGAGGATACTCGAGCTCTTCGCAGGAAAAGTCGCTTCTTCCCCACTTTCGAAAATCTTATCAAGTTTCTTGAGAACAGGAACAAGGCCTTAGATGCTACTCATTTTAGTGACAATTCGAATCGCCAACGCTCCAAGGGAAGTTCAGAAAGTAAGGAAGTGACTGAAACTTCTAATTCTTTTGCAGCACACGCTTCAAGCAGCTCTTCGACCAAGAAGACAATCAAACCTGCCTCTGCCATCCGCAACGGTAACCATTTAACTAGCCAATGCTTTACGGTGTTTCAGAAAAACCCTGCAGGATTAGACTCACTCGTCGAAGGCTTGAGGTTATGTGCCAAATGCCTCAGATCAGAACATGCCGCACTGAACTGCACCTCCAAGAACAGGTTTTAACAGTGTGATCAAAAGCATCACACGATGTTACACCCTGCTGAGTCAACGAAGCAACCTCAGGTGTCACCTGCGTCAGCCAGCCAAAGGCCTGCTACGAGTCAGTCAGGAGCTGCAAACGCCTCATCGATTCAGGGCTTCAAAGTTGCAATGGGTAAAACCACACTGTTGGGAACAACTCAAGTAATATTGTAATCTCCGACTGACGAAGCCATGATTTTCAGAGTCGTCATCGATTCAGGATCTGATGGCTCCTTTGTAACAGAGAAAGTCGTCCAGGAATTTTCTCTGCACAAATCTACACATCAGGTTATGATATCTGGTGGCGGAACAATGACAGCACACTCAAGTGCCATTGTTTCCCTGTGCTTAAAATCCAGAATAAATTCTGATGCGTTTTGGAGTTTTTCAACTGCTGCCTTGCCTCGTCTCACAGATCTGCTGCCACCCAGTGCTCTTCGCTGCTATTCATGGGGTCATCTGAAAGGTCTAGTGCTGGACCATCCAGATTTCGACATCCCCAACCAAGTGGACTGCTTGATCGGTGTTCAGTACCCGACAATCCTCTTAGAAGGCGTCAAAGTGGGCCCAAAGGATGCTCCAGTCGCCCTATAATTTACATAATGATCGGTTTTGGCTTCTGCATGAGAATAGAATTTTTGCTCCTACCCCGGCCGAAAGTTCGTAAAAACTCCCTGATTTCGGGACCAAAAGTGTATCATTACTGTGTGTCATTACTTACTTGGAAAGATGCGCAGTAACCTATGACGCATGTGCAGTAGTCTATGAATCATCTCGGAAATAATAATAACCTATCTTAAGCTAGGGAGAGGTTAAATTAATATCCATTTAAGTCAATACTCGTTTTCAAAATCATAAACTTCAAAATTTTTTTTAATCACTATCAACAAAAATTTCGAACCAACAATTATTAGCTACAAACAGTAGATGCGCAGATGTATATGGCGTGTATATTACTCAAATAATAGTATTTAGCTATGCGTGGCTTAAATCAAATTTCTTATTATCTTATTTTTAAATAATTTATATTATATTATATTAATGTTACACGAACTTTCGGCCCGGTAGGAGAAAAAAAGTATACGCTACTCTGGCCAAAAGTACTTTCGGCCCACGTAGCGTAATATACTATTAAATATGACCTTAAAAAACTATTTAAAAAATATTCCACGATGGTCGATAGTATTATTGAGAGAAATGGAGCCGGATCCAATAATAATAACTATAACTTCGGGGTTTCAATGTCTAATTTAAAGCATCGATTGTAGACAGGCTTGATCATATAAAAAACTCGCTTGATTTGTTACCAGAATCAAATCAAGTAATAGGCGACATAAGCGATGGCTTTCTAAAGATATGGAGTAAATTAGATAAGTAAACTGATCTACTGGATATATTGCAGACATCGTAGACATTGCTGCGCAAAGAAAATTCTGACTCAAACAATGATATAAAAAAATCTATAATCATAATATTACGTGTAATTGTAAATTAATCATGAATAATAATTCTGACTCCAATTCAGTACCAGCGGATGGTGTGCCAAGTGACTTTGTGACGGCAGCAAGCGCGGTGATCAGCGCTACGAGCTGGTGATCGCTAACGCCGTTGGTTGCGCTGTAGTCAATATAGCGTGTAAAGATGATTTATTATCTGTCTGTTCACTTGCTTCGTACGGTAGGTGTTGACGATCAAGCAGATAGCATTAAGAGACCAGGTGCTACCTCACTGTTGGTTGAGCTCCCAGCAGTGACCTTGCTTCTTTCATCCTTAACGAAAAACACAAACTATCAGGACTTAATACATGCGATTTAGACACGATTTGAGCAGATTTGGAGTTTGCCTTGCCTGCCTCAGCACTTTATGTCAATGAATTTTTAGATAATGAAATTTACAAAGACTTTCTAAATTAAAACAATTTGCAAAAAGTAACGGACTTAAATATATTTGGCACAGGCAGGGCAGATTCCGCGGAAGGATGCAGGAAGAGTCAGGGCTTATTCTTTTAAGACAATTGCAAATTTACAAGCAATTTTAAATGAGACTGAATGTAACTATTTATTTTAAATTAGTTATTACGTCCGGAGATTAAATATAAACAAATTTTGTTTGGAATAAAAAGTAATTTATTTAAACGCTGACAAGATGAGGTGAACAGTTATAAAGACCCTTTTAGTCCGAGTACTTTTTTCTTCTGACTAAAAAGTGTGGAACGATTCGTACGCCAAGCGAGAGTCAATTGTTCCTTTTTTTTCTATAACTTTCAATTCTTTTTATTCATTTCGTTTTTTTTTGTTGATAAAAGATGAATATCTCTATGGCCACCGTCAGTAGTTACACACCCACTATGTCCCGTCATAACAAACTTGACCTTGACTGAGACTCGGTACAAGCTCGCTGACGGGGCACATTGGGTGCATTAGTTTCTCTATTGCGCATACGTCGAGGATGAGTCACTATCCTCCGACGTACGTGTAATACCTCTCTCTCTATACATATATATGTCTATACATGTATATATTATTCTCTCTCTCTATATATATATTACT
>UELU01100570.1:0-10017 GCA_900490025.1 Megastigmus dorsalis | reverse complement strand
GCCTATTCGCAAACGGCGAAAGACAAGGAAATCCTGCGCTGAGTGTAATAAACCCGTTTGCGATGAACACTCGGTAAAAATCGCGAAATGTTCACATTGCGATGAGTAATTTTATATCTTCTACATTGATTTAGTCTTTCCAATTTACTTACTCATCTGCAACTTGGAAATTTGAAAAAAAACTATGCTAAAAGCGAAAAATTCATTTATTTGTTTGTTATGATAAAATCGCAAAATAAAATTATTATTATTATTATATACAGTATATTTCATCAATAAACAATTAAAAATAAACATAATTTGTTATAATTACTATATAAATACCTATTTACTCATTTAGAATGTAAAATAAAACTGTTATCATAATGTATTACACACATATTTGCTGGGTACCCGGGTGGCTGTTACGTGCACTTTTTTTCAAACGCTTAATTTTGCAAGTTTAAAAATTTTTTTAACAATACGCAATGCATAATTTGATAGATAATCGGTTAAATCATCCAAAAGGATATTAGCCTATCTTTTTTAGAAAAAAAGTTATGCAAAAAATGCACGCCAACACAAGGGTTAAGGATGATATTCGTTCAAAAATCAATTATAGCGCGCAATGTCCTAACCTTTCCTTAGCAAAGCTATAACTGTAAATATACACCGCAGATACCTTAGTCTAACATATTTTTCCACAATATGATTTTGGTAATTTACGATCTTGATAAAAATTCATGTTCTCTGCTCTTTATTATTAAAAAATAAAGCGATTTGGAAAAGAATAAGTCATTTGAATGTCTAGTTTTAGAGTATAATGAGTCCTGTGTAGTAATTTTTTTTTCTTTTTGGTCAAAATTGTAATGTACCGCTTTTCATTTTTGAAAATAAAGTGACCCTGATTAGGAAAATTAATTCAGTTGCATAGTTTAGTCATGAAGAGATTTTCTGTAAAAATATTCTCGGTCGGTACAGTAGATCGGGAGCACCCCCTTAACATTGTGTATAGTGTACGTGTGCGTACGTGAGGCTACCTCGGTTAATCCGAGCAGAAAGCAGAGTCTGTATATATCTTAGAGTATATACTACTGGAGACAGCTTCTGATGTTGCGAAAGTGTTGCAGGTAGAGAGAGAGAGAGAGAGAGAGAGAGAGAGAGAGAGAGAGAGAGAGAGAGAAAGGTACAGTAGAGGGTCGTGCTAATTCTCTCACACTTGAAGAGAGGTTCAGTAGTCCATGCTATAAGCTATGTATGCACAACACAACCTTAAGCGCTTTGTTTGTGTAAGATGTGCCAATCGCAAATAGTTCACGGTTGTAATAGACTTTTGTAGATTTCAAATGTATAGCTACACTGTTCGTTTCAGCGTTTTCATGAGATCATATACTGGTCTTGTTGGAGTGCCTAAAAACGACTTTCCTTTCTACTTCCAGGAGAGCCTAGTTAACAAACTGGTTGATCGCTGTACTCACAAAGATGTCTGCTAAACCATTTCTCTGGCTCTCACCACTGGCGGTATTCATCGGCTAGTCGGCAAGGCCGAGAAGAGGAGTACTGCTAATCTCGGTAGACGGTAGTATTTTAACTTTATTAGGATATTATCTTAATAACTTATTCTATTAAAAGCCGCTGTCTGTAATTATTTATTATAATGTATATGAAAATATATCTTTCTATATTATATAGATCTAAGAGAAATTGTAAGACTTAGCCCCCCTCACCCCTTTCCTTATAAACATAAAAACGTTTCACTTTTATATTATTTTAAGCCTTAAAATTTTCTTCAGTTCACCCCCCTCCCATCCACTCCTCAATCGCCTTAACTATTATTTCAATAATAAATAAAACTAATAATTAAATACTTGTTTCCTTAATGTTTAGAAGATATAAATAAGTTGAACTACATGTAAACAATACAAAAAAAAAACAATTTGATGTATCACTAATGGTGAGTGGACCTCTGAAGGGGTGCGAATCTTTATATAGGGACCAAAACGTGACACTTTACTCCGAATGCCCTATGCTTCTATTAATTACTCATACATATCATACTTTGGAGACCCGCACACCCTTAGGAAGGGGTTGAACGACAAATATAATGTAAAGTTCACACGTTCTTACGCTTAGATACACCTCCTTATGCGTGAAGATGTACAGAGTGTTAAGAGATTTTAAAACTCTCGCTTGTCTCGCAGTGAATCTCACAAAAGGGACATGTAGAAAGTGAATAGTGTCTGTGTCGCGCGGTTCTCGACCGGCAAGCATTGCACAGAGCCGTTGATTTTATAATCACGTGTCGGAATATATATGAGTGAATAAGGCCATTATCATTAAGATATTTAATTCATATCTCTCGTATTTTTTATCTCTCTCTCCCACTGACATCCACGCGTGTGCAAGTACCTGCATAATAAAGTGGCGACAAGGATTATTTTGTATAAGTTAGTTCACCACAGAGACTCCCAGAAGGAGATGATATTTGGGATGTCCTTTGCGATAATTCATATGAGCTGGGGTCTCATATTTTTTGTTACAGGAACGACAAAGAGGGCTCGCTGAGAGTCTCAGTTTGTGTCTGTAGTATCGAAGGTTGCCGCGGCCCGTTAAGATACATGCGATGGTTTTCATTTTGGTTCTATTAAGTACAAGAATTTCTGGGACCCAAATGTTCATAGTTAGGGGCCTTAGGAAGAATTTAACGTGCCTGCAGCTGTCGTATTTTTCAATGCTTTGCAGCGTTCCTCCATGATCCGCTCTTCTATCTTTTAACTGAAGAGTTCGTCACATATGCCCACCGCTAGCTCTCGGCCAAAGAGATTTTCATCATTCCTCCTGATCCTGCTATCACGGGGATCCAGAGTAGCTCATCTCGTTTATTTGCAGTGAAGCTGTTAAGGGCTTCGTGACAGCACTTCATTAACCTCGATGTGGTTGTATCGCTGTCGAGAGCTTTAAGTTTATTCACCACCTGCCGTGGTGCTCAACTCGACATTAAATTAGAAAATTTGTTTATAAGATACTGCACAGCGTTATCTAATGTGAAATCTTCGCAATTCATAATATCAAACATCAGAATATCGATAGAAAGTGAAATAGAACACAAAAGTTCTTGGTAATGGTATTAATGTGCGATTTTCAAGTGAGTTTACTGTCTAACTTTTACTAAATAAATTTAATTACGCTGGGGAAGAAAAATCATACTTGTCACAATTTCTACCTTTTTAAAGGTAATTTTTATAGTCCATTTTACAAGTAAAATAAAAAGTGCTATCAACTCGTTGTAAAATGCAAACAAACGTTTAATATTTAAACTTTGGTTGTCTTTTTATAACATTTTCTAAACTGTATATTGACTTAATGAAGGTTTAAAGGCAACCATGATTTTTCATATATTTTGATAAAATACGCTTTAACTCGGTCCTTAGGGCCCTTTGGAACTAACGCTGACTAAAGAATGTCTCTATAATGTTCCACCTTAGTCCGTGGCACGGAGGATGTGGGCTCCCCTTGTGAGTGTTTCGTAATATATCTGTATTAATTTCTTTAAATGTTTCTTGATGATAAAATTACAAAAATCTTGAATGAAATAATCAATAATACCTTGAGCTAAATAAAAAGTAGTATACTACTCACCCTGCTACAGCTGCATAACTAGCGACGGGTTGAGCAGCCGCGGCTGCTGCTCCATAGGCACGCGCTGCTACGGCTGTATAGGTCGCTGCAGCTGCATATGTTGCTTGTTGAGCAGTTGATAGTGGCGTTTTTAAAAGTGGTGAAGTAGCCGCTGCTGCTGCTGCGGCAGCCTAAAACAAATACATACATTTAACAATATTCTTACTAAACACGGACTTTTATATTTATACTTTTATTTACTTTCTTTATCATAATTTAGTAGGCAAAACGATTTTGTTATTAATCTGAAATAGTATATAGAGTGAACTATATATCGTTTATAGATAAAAATAGTTTCATATGAATATTTTTAAAGGGCTAAAGCTTCTAATGTAATTGCAGCGAACCAAAGGATGGTACAGAAACCCAACCCATATGTACGCCCATGATTTGCTTGTAAATATTTTTATTAAACTGTAAAAAGGTTGAACTTAATAATAAGTTAATACTATATATCCAATTGAAAATTTTATATGACAACGACATAGTTGTTCGGTAGCGATATATAGCTTTGTTTTTCAGAGCAATAACTACAAATCCAAAAGCAAGAAAGATAAAATGAACATTGATTCATAAATTGAAATGATATTTTTTTTTCAATTCGATCAAGCCTAAATTTAGCATAAAAATTAATAAAAATAACTTGTTTTAAAGTGATGTAGCGCTTATCTCTTTGGGCTGCTCATCTTCTATAAGTTCGAATCTACTATAAATAATATAGTTCGCCTCATATTTAAACATATCCGACAAGTCAGTGAAATAAAGCTAATCACGTGGCGCATCAAACTATACCGTAATCACAAACTATATAGTAATGGTGGCAGGAGAAGCATCACACGCGTCTTCCTCAGTGCATTACGAGTTCCAAGTTCATGGAAAAAGCGCTGCGCCAATGCCACGTAGAAGTGCATAATTATATTCGTATTGACAATAGCTATGGCCCTCACGGTTATTTCGGCGGATTTATGGTGTTGTTTTTGTGCAATTCAAGTAAATACTCGACCACCTGAGCACAGCGCTAACTACTGGGTACGTAGTTGGTCAGATTCTGGCTCTGATCTCCTATTAAGGCCCTTTTGTCTCTTTTTATTACAGAAAATGACCTAAATGCAACAGCGTCATTTATTTCTTTTTCTTACCATGAAAAATGGATTCATTGTTGAAAAATTCATCGGATATTAAATTTTTAGAGTGGGCCAACAAGTATTTTCAAATGCAGCTCTTGCCGCTTTCATCGTCTTTAAAGGTCTGCTATAAATGGCGTTCTTAAAATGTTTATTTGATTGTGGCTTACTTTTTTCATCTTTAAAAGACCCTTAAGTTAGTTGGTTTAGTTTTAAAAATCATAAAAAACACCGGAGATAGATTACTTTAAAGTCTACTGTATTTTCAAAAAATGCTAACTTTAGAGCCTTATAAAATTTTGCATTGCTCACGACTAGGAACAAGTATTTTTGAAGGCATAAGCTTGAAGGCTCGCGTCGCAAAAGGTGTGAATTTTTGTTCTTAAGATGGACTCGTTACGCGGAAAACGCCCCCAAGAATTCTCAGTTTCGGTACTACGTAAAGATCTTTTAAGCATTCTAAAAACTGCGCTTGTCTGTCGCTTTTTAGCGATTTGTCTCAATTTATACCGCTCCTCTATATATGTTAAATCACCACTCGAGATTTTACTGTATATGACGAGAGAAATCCCAGGGAGTAGAAAATAAATTTTATAATTGTCAGATATTCTCGTTTCATTACTCCCCTTTTTCTGTCAAGAATTTCTTGCGGAATCGTTGAGATACCTGGGCTGAAGCTTAGATCATCTGTCTCCGTATCCCAAGGAAGTATAACCCAAGGACATTCTCATCTCTTTTGTCGCAAAGCGGAATCTCAGACGCTTGAAATTCTTATAAGTGTATAATGTATTTATGCTTTTACTAAACGTAACGCGTCTCAACTTATCATTTTACCAGTAACATGAAATCTAATGTATATGGAAATAATTAATAGTTTATATACCATTTTAACAGTAAATTAATTTTACTCTCTCTTAGTTTCACTCACACGGTAAAGTAAGGCGAGTCAATATAATAATTGTAATATAATAATTGTATAATAAGTGTCTAGTAAAATTGTTTCATTGTTTGTGGGCTTAATAGTATCATTATTTTTTAAAGCTAGGTCTCCAAATATATATTTTCCAAGAGGTAAGCATGTCTGAAATTAAAATATGCAGAGTATTAATTGAGGAGAAGCTGCAATCGCCCGCTAGGCTCGCTTTATAATTGTGTGAAGGACTTAAGTGATCGTCAAAGAACAAATATATAAATACTACAACTTTTATTAATTCTTGTTGCGACGTTTCGATGGCCTAGTATAGATATACCATACTCATCAGGCAAAAAACTCTACAGTAATTAAGAGTTTACATATTAAAATAATTGGTAACAAAAAAATTTCTTTGAATAAACATTATAATTATTAAATTATTTTAACACACCTAATAAATAGATTTTGTGATGTGGGAACCACGCCACTTAAAATTATTATTATTATTAATAAACCCGAGCGAGAACAGCGAGTCCCGCGACCGAAAACTGACGACACTACCGAGCCGAAAACTAATTTGAAATTCAACGCGTAATCGCGATTTTCTTTGTACACTTGTTTTTCCGAGGGAGCGAGCGAGAGAGCGAGAGAGAGAGAGAAAACACCGAAAGTGACAGGGCAGTCCTGCATGAGAGGGAGCGAGCGAGCGAGCGAGCGAGAGAGAGAGAGAGAGAGAGAGAGAGAGAGAGAGAGAGAGAGAGAGAGAGAGCGGATATCAGGAGCATCACGAGCATCACGAGCACAAGAGGGAGCAACTACTGGAGGAATCGCCGTGGGTCTGTCACCAGTAGTATCATCATAGTAGAAAATATTCATAACCTCCGAAAACTCTCTCTTGCACAAGCTTTATCCCTGGGCCAGAATTTCGACTTTATCTAAATCAATATTGTGTTTTGTATGCGAAACGTGAAACGCCAGAGCAGATCTATCAGAAACATTACTCATATATCTCATATGCTGATTTCTACGTTTTTTTTTAATTTCCTTTTTGTAGTGCCAATATATGTCGAGTCATAATATGAACAATTAATTTTATAAACTACACTGTTTTTTCCAATGGATCTAAGGAATCTTTACCGAGTCTAATACTTCTATTGAATTTATTAATGGTTTTGTTAATAATGCCAACATTATACTTCCGTAAAATACGATTAATGTTTGATGTAAGTGATTTAATAACGACATCCAATTGCAACACTTAGGATTCACCAAAGCGATCAGCCACCCTTGACAAGCCAAGGGTGGCGCACCGAGAAGATCGAAGAACTGTACCAACCATCCGCCAGCTCAGAAGTAGAATCTGAAGTTGAGAAGGTATGAGATCATTCAAGCCCTCTCGGTAACCCGGCTAATTCATCGGTTCGGACGCCGGGATCACGACGACCAACGCAGGAAATAATCTCCAGGGAAGAGAGGCTACCCAGAGATCCTACAATACGGGAAACAGGATAAATCAAGAGTAAAGCGACACGATCACGTCTCAGAGAGGATCCGAAGCTAAAAGCGCAAAAGATAGCCTCTATACGAAGCCATTCAAGTGCCACTTCGAGGGAGTCAAAGACTAGAAAGAAAGACGAAGTAGCAGTTGTAACGACAGTGGCAGACCCATGGTACGAGAAGATATTCCAACGGGTGATAGACTTCCCAAGGAAATACTAAAATTAGCGTGTGGAGAACGGGGTGCTTTACAGATATAGGAGAGATCTATTGCTCGACCCCATCACCAATAACGAAGAAGGATGGAAGATGGTAGTGCCAGCGGAAAAGCGACAGAGAGTAATACAAGACTCGCACATAGAGGCCTCATCCCGGCCCGTTGGCGTGGAGACCTATGATAGAGTAGCACCGCCATATCACCCCCAAGCCAACCCAGAAGAACAGATGAAAAGAATTTTGAAGACGGAAATAGAAATATTCGTAAAAGAAGACCACCGTTATTGGAATCAGCACCTTCATGAATTCCAACATGCCATCAACACTGAGACTCAAGCGACGATAAAAATTCCTCCAGCTTTCTCGAATTTTGGCAGGCATCCCAAGCCAGTGAAAAGCTTTAGGAGAGAGTTAGAGCCAAAGGACATGATTCATCGGACAAAGCCGAATGATTGGATTGTCCGAGTGAAGCGACTAGACGCGTTGAGGGAGACTGTAATGAAGCATGTCGAGCAGACGGGAGATAGACGGGAGAATTATTATAATAAGGGAAAAAGGGACATCCGCTTTAACGTAGGGGATATGGTGATGCGATGACTACATGTACTATCGAACGCGGTGCAACGATTCTCTGGGTATCTCGCACCGAAATATGACGGGCCTTCCTAAGTATTGGAGACAGAATCTCCCACGATTTAGATTTTGGAAAGGGACTCAAAGAAGCGCAACGCGAATGTGCATGTCTCCGAGTTGAAACCCTTCCATCTTCCCCAAGCGACATAGCGACATATTATTTATTTCCGTGTTTATTTTTCTTTTTGTTGCAAACAGGTAAATATTCGTGGAGGTATCCATATAGGATTAAGGATATCCGGTATACTTTTGGACCCTGGACAGAAGATGCAAAACTACTGACACCTGCCATTCGACCTTACGAAATCTCGAACTTCACCAAGAATTTTTCACAGTATTTTATTTCTAAAAAGTTAAATCGTATATTATTACAGGTATGAAACAGAATCTCATTCTGAGAAGGAAGTTAAATTAACACCAATCAAGTAACGATAAGAATTTTTATTCCTTGAAAGTAACATAAGTCACAATAATCAACTTTATTATTAATCACTGTAAGAATGAAAATTTCCATACCTTATTGAATGTTTTTGAAACTATTTATTTTAAAGAAGTCATAACAGAGCTTCAAAACCTTAGCATAACAACAATCAAATACAATTATTTACAATAATTAAATTTTATCGATTAATTAATTATCGAATGTTTTGGAAAATACACCTTTTTCTAAGAAGCATGGCAAAAACTCTGCGAAATAAGAAAAAACCGGAGTATATAATGTACTCTGGTTTTATAATTTGATTTGGAAATTTAGCTACTATTAGCTTGTAATACTTTTAATTTGTATACCATCCCGTTATGCCTGTAAAGGTGTAAAGATTTAAATCTTCTCTAATTTTTCGAAAACACTTCTATTCAAGAAGAATATGCAGTTCATATCAAACCGTGCCAGAAGCCATAATTTACAACAGATTTGTTAAAGTAATCAGCTGCTTGTACCGCTGTAAAATTTTCATACTTATGTTTCCGAAAATACTTTATTTCTAAAAATGGAGCTATTTAATATGAAAATATAGGACTTTACTTATGAGAATTTTTAATTATTTTCATTAATATAAAGTTTATAGTTATCGTGTGGAGAAAAGGTTACATTAATATTGGATCGAGAAACATTAGTATTACTTTGTCGATTGTATGTTTCATCAGTTTATTAATAATTAATAATATTTAATTATTTTCATCTACAAAGGAAACAGTGTATAGTGTAAATTTTATAAATTAAACATTTTTCAGATACGGAGAAATTCGTAGAAACTTTATTTTCATAAACAATACTTATTTAGTGGCTATAAGAATATATTATCGCGTTTATTAACTATATTTGTAATAATATTAAAATAATATTTAAAAAAAAATTTAATCAGGCAGAAAATTTGGATTAGTATAAATAAATTTTAATAATAAGTTTCTATATCAATTTAAAATAAACATGCATTTATTGAGATATTTACAATGAAAGACCAGTCCGATTGGTATGCCTCTTGAAAATTACAACAATTAAATGATTTTTTGATGATAGACCAAAGGGCATACACGATACGATTGGTCCAAAAAGCAGCTAAATTTTGCAACTTTATGACATTGTTTCTGTGATTTTGCACCACAAATTTTGTATGGCCTTTTGAAAACCAAACGATTACATGGTTATTTGATGATAGACCAAAGGGCAAATATTATTTTTGAATACAGAAAATATTTCAATGAAACATCCCCGAAAATTAGCAGAAACCTTTCGAGAATTATTTCTGGAAAGCTTGCGAAAACATTTCGGAAAATGTTACTTGAAAGATTTCAGAGACGTTTGTAAAGACAATCAGAGAAAGGATTCTTCGAAACATTTTGTAAACATTTGAGAAACCTTTCATGAAATATTTCACGAAAGATTTTTGCAATGTTTCAGAAAATATTGCATAGAAACTTTTTAAAAACTTTCAGAATTATTTCATAGAAAGGTTAAATTTGTCGATTAAATATTTC
>UELU01100569.1:0-15508 GCA_900490025.1 Megastigmus dorsalis | reverse complement strand
GAACATAATATGTATATGAAGAGGTTTGACCAAGCCACGATATTTAGAAAAATCGAATTTTTGGTAAGGCAAAGGAATTGTAAAAAAATATAATTTAGTAATTTATATAATTATGTAATAGAAGATGTACGGATATTTAAAATCAGAATTTAAATTTTAAGTCGTGCCAAATATATATATATAAATCACTTTTATAAATCACTTTTTTAACAATAATCATTGCTATTTCCCTTTCAAATTAAAGTTTAATTATTTTATAATTTTACTAAACGCTATTTTACTCTGTTTAAGTGAAAATAAGTCCAAATTTAACGTGGCAGCGAGTGGCACCGCCCGAAACCAATAAATAATTACTAACAACTAATTCTGGCAAAGTAACTTTGTTGCTTTTAATTTATTTGAAATTATCAATACATAAAAATATTTTTTTCTTATTACTTTTTTTCGCTTTTTTTTAATTATTTTAAATTTCCCTCTCTGAGAGAGCCGCTTTTGGCTACGCTGCTCGGCGAGCTGCTTCCCTTTCCCTCCACCACAGCTACACGATCAAATATAATATCGTGTGCGTAGCCATTGCGACGCGCGCCTTTCAGCTTTATTATACACGGATGCAGAGAATTTCGAATTCCCAATGCCCAATGCGATGGAATCTGAAAGAATTTTTTGGATTTACTTATAAAGAGCACGTGACAATCAACGACGAGTAATGCGAGTTGATATATAGATTCGTGGATGACCTAACGATGAAACTCGTACTGCCTTACCTCCAATGCTAATTTTTGCAAGATAAGTTAATACTAGCGATACCTAATTATTGCTAACGAACTAACATGTTTTTGTAAATTCAAACTGCGTTCTCACCATTATACCTCGATGAACAAGTAAAGATATTCAATTGCAGCGATGCTAAAATCAAAAGATTATACGACTCCAGATACAGTTCAAATAACACTTATTACACGTTATATCGTGAATAAAATTCCGATCAATCTCCACGATAGCCTTGATCGATCGACAACAACTTCCAAAAGTAAACACATACTTCGACGCCATCATCAGGTGAATCTCTTCTCGCGTACATAGCGTCGTTCCCTTAGCAACGGTTCATCAACAAGCCCTTGTCCATCAAAGCATCTGGCGATAACGTCAAGCAGACACTTCGGCACACAGAAGAAACGTCGAAGCATGAAAAATTTAACCTAAAAATATTTTCGAACGACGAATAGTAAATTGTCCAACTCGAATAACGAGCGCGGGATATATTACACTGATAATAATGTCAGGAGTGCGGACACGCGTACGAGGTTTAGTCGCCCGGGCGACGGCACCTGTTTGCCACTAAACGACGCAATTTGCCTTCGGTCTGGCTCGTACGCGCGAGTTTCACATCTCGTCTACCCATCCTCCGGGGTACGAGGACGAAATTTTCTACGAATTTTTACCTAAATCATTTTGATTTAGATTTTTTTTCGTGTTAGGGCAAGTTTTAATTGAGCAGCCAAGATGCCGCCCTCCGCACCGAAAAGGCAATCTTCCAAGGTTTCGGAGGTGAGGCTCTCTCGTTGTTTACCCCTGTGTATGCAAGTTTCATGAGCGCCGATTTGTCTCGAATGGTTCTTTTTAAGCATTGTTTTAGGTTGTCTTGCATAGTTGATTGGCAATATTTATTTATAATTTCTACTTTAATGCCAAACCGCAGCTCGTTACAGTAAAATTCGACAGTTTTTTTTCTTTTGTTTTTTACGAATTTCGTTACAAAGCAAATGTTGCGCGAAAGCAAAAAAAAATGGAAGTATGTACAAATAAGCCAGATAAGCTAGATGAAATTGATAATAAAACCAATTTGTAATTGCCATTAGATAAGTACCATGAAAAGTCGAGGATCCAGAATGGAGACGGAACCCAACGTGGATGCGACATGGATGCGCGGCAAAATGCTGCTGAAGCCCGACGATCAAGTCGCGCTCACCGAAGCCGTACGTAATATATACCGTATCTTCATTTTTTTTTTTTTTTCTTTTTTTTTTAACAATATATTCAGACACTCGCGGTGCGCGCACGATCAACTTGTTTACTCATATATAGGAATTGAATGAGGAGCTCGCAAGGGAATTGACGACGGGAAATCCCCGCATACCAAACAATCTAATACAATGGTCGTACAAGCTCGCCGAGTTCGTCAAGGTACCAAATCCACCGAACATCGTCACCATACTCAATGTGGCCGGGACTGTGCTGCACAAGGAAAGCGACGAGGCCAGAGTACAAATGGCAGGCGGACGAGTTGGTAAGCGGAAATTTTCAAATTTTTACATCAAAACCAACCTCGCACCCCGACATCCGTCAACGCATAAATATTCACAGAAAGCAAAGGTGAAATGAATTTAAGGCTGTAATGATTGAAATTGTGGTGACAAATAGGTGATGAAGATGACGACGGTGAGGAAGGTGAAGGCGAGGGTGAAGAAGAAGAAGAGGAGAAAGGTGAGGAGGACGAGGGCATAGCAGAGGACGAAGAGGAGCAAGAAGGTGGGGAGAATGGGTAAAAATTGCGTTTTTATTCGAGAGCCGATACATGCAAACCAAAATGAAAAAAGTCGCCGCATTATTTAAGTGGCACGACCGAATTTCACCCGCATCAAACTATAAAATGAGTCGGATGTGATTTTCCCGTGCCACTTAAAAAGTTGCGACGAGCGCGCGAGTACCTCGACTGCGAGAAATTCATGTGCTTTGGTAAAAAAAAATCACAGGAGAAGAGGAAGGCCAGGGGAAAGATGCGGCGGACGCAGCCGGGGGGGACGACGATGCCGAGGATGAGGAAGCCGAGAAGGCAAAGCCCAAGAAAGTACCAAATCAGTTCAACTTCTGCGAGAGAGCCGCTCTCACTTACAGCAATCCAATGAGGGTATCAATTCTACATTTTTCAAAACTGTGTACTCGATGATACATATATATATATACTTGGCGCTTGCAAAACCTAAAATTGTGAAAATTACTCTTTTGTGCGTAGGACATGTCGACACAGACAACGCCACCACCGACCTCTTCATTCGGCGACACAGTCTTACAGTGGACGATATTCGACGATTACCAGGTACACATTATAAGTAGATATGTATAAGCAGGTAGATTTATATTAAGGAAAAACACGTATCGTCACCTAATCGCAACGATTCGCGCAGACAGATTTCGAGCAGCAGCAGCGCAGCAAGGAGAAGGATCACAAGAGAGCCCAGCAGCAGCAGATGCGCAAGGACGACCTGAAGAGGAAGGCCCAGCTGGAGAACGAGGCGATGACCGGCCGAATGCTACATGCCTTCAAGACGATAGAGCGCATGGTCAATCAGAATATATTCGACGAGATATCGTACGATTACAGGTACTGGGACGATCCCAGCGACGAGTTCAAGGACGGCGAGGGCTCGCTTCTACCCCTGTGGAAGTTCAGCTACGAGAAGACCAAGAAACACGACGTCACCGATCTCTGCTTCAACAGTCAATATTACGATCTCTTCGCTGTCTCTTTTGGATCGAGTATATACACGCACAGCGCGTAAATGCGCTATTTATTATAAATAGGTATTTGTTCTGCATCTCGAGAGATTGAATCATCACAGGGTTGACGTGATTTTTCGCAGTGACGTTCGACAATCCAATGGCTACGGGTGCGGTTTGTTTGTTCTCCCTGAAGAATCCCTCTTATCCCGAATGGATCTGTATGACGGAGTCGCCGGTCATGTGTCTCGACTTCAACAAACAAAATCCACATCTACTCGTTATCGGTAAGCTGGGCGTAATTTAAATACTACACGTAGCGCGGTGTTCGTATGACTTTGGAAAAACGCGTGTTTGTTTGTACAGGAACGATGGATGGCTCGGTCGAGGTGTACAACGTGATGCTCCCAGCAACGGCTCCACAGTACAAAAGCAACGACGTTACACAGAAACACGGCGGCATCGTCTGGCAGGTACGAACCCCAATTAATTCCATTTAATTCTCCTCGTTTATCGCCGCTCAAAAAAAAAAGAAAGGATCAGTTGTCGCGGTGTGATTGGTATAAAGGTTTGCTGGGCACCGGACACGGAGGAGGGCAATTTGGCTTTTTATAGCGTGAGCATAGACGGAAAAATCAATCACTGGGTACTGAATCAAAACGAGCTCGGCGTCACGACCGTAATGACGCTATTCCTCGATCAACCGCCTATACCCGGACCCGATGACACCATGATCACTCTCAAAGGTACGAGAAACGTTATTTCATCCTTATTACACTAAAATAACGAATTATTTAGAGCCACACGCACGGATAAGAAATAAAATGAAATTTGTATCGCGCTTCCGTTTGATAATGGTAAACCGATTGGGTCGACAGGTTGCGGTACCTGCATAGCCTTCCATCCGGAGGACTCTAACGTGTTTCTGGTGGGTACGGAGGAGGGCACGATTTACAAGTGTAACACGGCATACAGCAGCGTCTACATGCGGACGTACGGCGAGGCGCACAACATGCCCGTATACCGGATTGTCTTCAACAAGTACAACTCGAGCATATTCGCCAGTTGTTCGGGCGATTGGAGGGTCAAGATCTGGGAGGATAACAGGCCGTTGAGTATCGATCTGACTTTGCGACAATTCAATAGAGACGGACTTGATTGTTTTTATTTGCATAATATAATCTTAATTAAATTTAAAAAGTTACAGACAAGTTTGGCGAGACATTGATTTTCAATAGTAATTTTTTTTTTCGGCTAGTAAGAGAATTACTTTCTCCAAGGAACAACTTCAGTTTTAATCTAGCAAGCATGTAAACAATAATAATAGGAATGTGAATGGTTTTATTGTTTAATGTTTTTATTCAAAGAAATACACAGTGTTTAATTATCAGAATTTGTTACAAATTGGTTTGAACGTTACACAGGATTCATAAAGAATTACAATTTTAATTAATCAACAATAGAAGAAATAATCTTAAATATAGCTTAAATTACATGGTCCGCAAGTAAATTATTGATATAGGCAAGAAAATCACAAAAAATTATAATCCTCGCTAAAATAAATAACTGTTTCATTGAATGTGTACCGTAAAAAATGTTGCTTATTTTTTTTTTAAACTGAATAAAAAAAATTGTTAATACTAATGCATTAGTTGGAAATCTTGAATTCTATTGTACCGTGAAAATATTGAAAGTAACGAAGTTTCGTGATCTACTATATAGATGATAAGTAGAAATATTGAAAATTGGTCAGACATCAAAATACGTATACGTGTATTATTATTGAATTCGCCAATATCGTTAGGATTTTATTTATAAATTTCTAAATTCCTTGAAGCGATTCTTTCGAAATTTTTATAGAAATTCAATCTAACTAAATATAAACCTAACTATAATATCGATAGAATTACAAATTATTATTATCGGTGCACAATATTCAAGCAACCCTACAAGACAATCATACAATAACGAACAAGTTATATTTTCATTTTCTTACGACTGTACCCCAACTTCATCCTAATCGCTAATTTTCGAAACAACTCCATAGCACAGAGATTACATCCCTAACTAAAGCCCAAACCAATCGCATCGGAATTAATGCAATCTATCAGTAATTACTTTACAACTAATTCGCATACGACATTCGACCAAATAAAAGAGAAAAGCTGAACCGCAGTATAGGACTCCACTTGGCCGATGAAAGAAAAAAGCCTCTAATACATTTTTGCAGGGAGCCACTGTTCATGTTCGACCTAGGCGTGCCGATAGGCGACGTCCAGTGGGCGCCCTACAGTTCGACCGTCTTCGCATGTGTCGCGAACGACGGCAAGGTAACGGTCTTCGATCTCAACGTCAACAAGTATCGGCCAATCTGCAGCCAGGCGGTCGTCAGCAGGCGTCGCAGCAAACTCACGCGGCTCTCCTTCAATACCAGCTTGCCGTTCATCATCGTTGGCGACGATAAGTACGTTGAAAAATATACCTCCACATCTCCCACCGAATCAAATTGACAAACTAAAGACTTATATCACTCCAAGGAATCTACGAAAAGAATGCTTTAATGACTTGCGAGAAAAATCAATTTCTAATTTAACTTTTACAAAGAATAAGAAATACGCCTCAATGTTATTACATTTCGATAAAAGTGTGCGGAGTGGGTGATACGACAAACCACAACCGTGCGTGGCTCACCTGCTTTGCGCACGTGTATAGAACTATATTTTTTACCACGATGCGTGCGAAACACGACTTTAAGTGCCTGTTTTTCTTCCGTGTAACGTACAATTATTGCAATACTTTACTTCACGCAAGCTGAATATACTTAGCGCACACTACAAATACTTCGTACACGGAGTGGTAAAGAAGTGCGATAATTGCATGTTTAACGCACGGAAAACAAGCATGAAAAGTCGTGTTTCGCACACGGAGTGGTGAAAAATATATTTTACATTCAGCCGAAAACATTCGAAATGCCGAAGTCTGAAGAAAGATAGAATCCATTACGATTCCTCACAAAGTTATTATCACTACACTGGCAACAAAGCTTCCTACATTCAAATAAATATTTCTTTAATACCATTGAAAGAAATATTTACTTGAGTATAGAAAATTATACTCGACAATAAATTGTAACAGCTCATAATCTGACAATTACGTACGCATTCAAGTTCTTCCACTCAATTAAACTAGATAAGATAGGTATTATTTATTCTTGTTTAATGCTCGTACCTAATTCGCCATTATTACTATTTTAAATATCTATCGAAAAATCGAATACATATAAAGAAAAAACTACAAAACTAATTGAGTACAATTTTCGAATTTTAAAAACCTTATTCGACTAGAAAACGTATTTCACAAAATTTGGTTTTAAACATGTATCCTGTTTCGTTTCAGAGGGACAATAAATACTATGAAACTTTCGCCCAATCTTCGAATTAAAGTGAAGCCTACCAAGAAGCAAATACACGCGAAACCGGACGAGCTAGAAAAGATGAAGCTAGAAAAATTGCTGAGTTTCGTACGCGAACCCCCAGTTTTGACGCCACCAAAGGATGTAAAACCTACCGATTGATAATTAAAAGCTTAATGAATTTTTAAACAGAAAAGTTACTTCCTTCTCTTACAGAGAAATTAACAATAATCTCTCTACTTCTTTAACAATAACATTATTAGCATTAATTATAAATTGTTTTTTATTAATTACTAAATGACGTATGTTTGGCACTAATTTTATGCTCGTTTCGATTATGGAAATTTATGTTATTTTTGTTTAAGAACTTCGACAGACTGCAGAGAATTTTAGTTTCTATTATACAGGCTATGAAAACTATTTAATAGCACAATACATTTTTTTCAACCTTTTACAACGCCTTTGAGTGAGATATTTTAATTAATTTAAGCTCAAAAAGTAGTAAATATTTTTTTTCGCTTAAGTTTTAATTAGCATAAAATCTACTTTTAATTTTCTAATGTTCCAGCCATCAATTTAAAAGTTACTAAACGATACGACATCATGGTTTCTAAAATATAATATTTCGATAAGTTAACTTTTAAATTTAAAAATTAATGATATGCCTAAAAATACGATCGGATATTTTTATTTTATGCAATCAAACGAAACATTTTATAAATCACAGCTTGCTATTTTTTCGTTCTAAAAACGTATATCTCCTACTGTACAAAAAAAATAAGAAAATATCTGAATTCTCGAAAAATCACTGGACGTGTTTTTTTTTTCTTTTTTTTCGTATCTTTGGCATGAAACTATTGTACCTAATTTAAATTTCAAATTTATGAAACTTTATCATTACTTTAATAATTGCGATTATAAATAACACTACTGTCGGTATCCGAAAAATATAATTCCAATACAAATATTCTCGACTGCAAATTCTGTCGATTATACCCTGCTACAGTAATGTTGGTACATATATTGTATCTATACATACTTTTACTGAAGATACGATACGAGCTAAAGCATTTTCACAAGCTCGATAATGCTCAGTATAATAATATAGTTTTTCGATATTATAATGAACGCTTCCTAGAAAAAAGGCTTGTTGTAGCCGTGAAGATATTCTTTAATGGTGTAAAAACATGCAGTGGCTGCCCCTTTTTTACATTTTAGTTATTCTATAGAGAATTTTTCATTTATCCTTGATGGTAATATTTGGATAAAAACTTTTCTTCGGATACCGTGAATCTTTCGTAATTATATCAAGCCTACTTCAAAGATTTATTTACACTTTTAAATAAAAAATAAAATAAAATATTGAACATGAAATTTAGTTTGAGTTAGATTTACAATGAACAATAAATTTTTTAAATGTGATTTAAAATTAATACATTTTTAAAACGTCGCACAACCTAAGTAGTAAAAAACATTTTTCTTATATGTATATATATGTGTATATATATTTATAACAAGTCTCGATCAAAAACTATAATTTCTTTTCTAATATAGAAAAAGAATTTAGAAAGTGTTTTAAAAGTATCTGTAATAACCGACACATTTGTTTATTTGAAAACAAAGGTATCTCTCAAATTTTTCATACTTTTATTACCAACAAGGACATATCATGGCGAAAAGTAACAACAATGAAAAACTATGTTAATTTATCACAACTAGGTATAAATTTTTTCTCAATCGAGAGAAATTCTTCCCGGCAATTCCGGATTTTCTATCACACCCTTATAATACTTAATTTCTAAAAAGTCTCTTATGTTATTTGGACTTGGCACTTGCCTACCGGCAAACTCAATGCTTGACATGGGATGCAAAAATTGCTCTGGGAAATCCTTGTTCTTCAAAAACCACGAGTCCCTCGTCATTGTCCCGTTTTTCGCATAAAAAGGCAAGAGATTCACATGCAGTCTATTGGCTTTCGAGTATTGGATCTTAAAAAATTCTCCCTCTGTGGCCTTCTCCCAGACAAAGCTGTGATTATCTACTACAGCTTTATTTTTCGCCTTAACTAACCATGGAGACCTATTCAGATCATCCCGATTGACTCCAATTACAACCTCGTGATCCCAGGGAAGTATGTCTCCATTACGCATGGCACCGAGCAATGAACTAGCTTCAAGCCAGTATCGGATACCTACTTCTTCTAACTTGTCAAAGACATGATGAGCTACTTTTCTTAAAGCCGCTAGGCAACAGGGTGGAGTATAACGATTTTGGTATAAGTACGAGGGGATTCCATTCACAACAGATCCAAAACAATGTGGTGATTCTCTAGAACAACCGTACCACTCTACATTGCTAGAAAGTCGAGTCACTTTTTTGATTCCTAGTTTTTCGTACATAATACGTTCTCTGCTTCGATGAAGTTGCTGTAATTTCCATTGGGCTTGCTGATTACGATACAATGATTTTCCCTCGTTAAAGTGTAGATTTTTCAAAATATTCACCTAGTAAAATATAATTAGTTTTAATTATTGTCCTCATTCTTTTCATTTTCTATTGCAACAGTTTAAAGTCAAAATGTAGATTTGCAATCTATATATTCATTAATAAACTTATATTATACAACCCGCTATATTTACAAATATTTCCATTTTGATAATATACTGTAAGCAATAAACATCAACTAATCAATGTACAAAAAGACAAACATTAGAAAATCAAACAATAGAATGCTATACTTACTGTTAAAGTCACTTCATAAAAAAAACACTACATGAAAAATGCACAATAAAAAGTATCCAAAAGTTGTGCTGATGATAGTAAAAATAATAAACATGCTAAACATTATAAATTAAGTGTATCTATTAAATAGATAATAAGAAATAATATAGTGCAATAATATTTTAACAGACAGAATTTGTAGATTCATTCTAACATCAATAATTAAATACACCTAATAGTAAATTGTACCTTAATTCCAAGTGCTGTTGTTTGCAAATACAAAGCATCCGTGAATGGCATTAAGAATGGATCTGTCAATTTATTTAGTAATTTGACATCCATTATAGTAACGTGTTTTCCAACCACAGCATCACATTCTGTACCACTTTCCTTTGTAAAACGTAAACTCCACTCTTTGGCTTTCAATTTAATACCAAGACAGCTTAAGGAACTTTTACCTACTGGCACAGAAACAACTCCTAATTTTGCTGCCTGATTAACTGCTTCCTGAAAATATATAAAAATTTTATATATTATTATTATTACACAAATAACTTTTTAACCAAAATAAATATTACACACCTGAAGTGTCTGTTTGGTAATTAACCTTGTTGCATCAGGTAAAAAGACCACAAATTTGGTATGAACATAAAATAACGGATTTCGTTCATCAAACGATTTATTGAAACTTGGCTGTAGATTGACAAGATAAACATTTCTCATACTCTCATTTGTAAAGTCTAATTCCAGTGGCGGGTACAAAAATTCATCGCAAACAATGACTATCGTCATAGTAGGAAATGAATTCAAAATGAATCTGACAGTTGTCGTGATGTCGTTTTCGAAGCTTTCGAATTGTCGAATAACAACAGTGACTAAACGAGCTAAGCGTCGATGAAGTTTCTGAGGAACCTCTGATGCTGGACCAGTATCTAACAAGGACTGCGAGTGATCGACTGTAAATATCTTCCATATTTTGTACCAAATTATGGTATTGCCCAATAGTACAAGAATGAGCAACGATTTTGCTAATTTCAGGCGCATTCTTGTAGTAGTAAAAAGTTGCTGATACATGTAATATTAACTTACTTCACCATTTTCTGCATAAATTTTCATGCCCTAAAAACTAGTCCATAATCTTAAATGTACTTAACTAAAATTAAGTTTGAAGCACAGCAACTGACTGTTACATACAGTATACATACTGAAATAACTACTTAATATGTGAGAAAATACAATTTAAATTCCACTTTATACAATCTTGTACATATTAAATATCTTATGCGCACCAAACAAATTATTTGCTCTATAACTTTTTCACAAACGGATGAAAGGAATTTCATTCAAATCATCGTTAAAAATATATTTTCTTCATTGCCAAATCTTCAATCAATAAAAAACTGAAGGGATTTTCAGGCTTCTCGGCGTCCCGGCAATCTGTTCATATTCAATCCTGTAATAGTGTGGCTTCTGCCTTATAAAGACACACAAAATACACGATATCTCAATATCAAATATCCGCTTTGCAATATTTTCCCCAAAAAGTGAAAACAAATAAAAAGAAAAACTCAAAATCTTCGTGCTCCGTTCATCCTAGACGATATAGTCTAATTCACTTGCGGAAAAACAATCGTTATTTCGTCGAGTAGCAGCTTCCTTACATCCGAAACCATTATCCAAAGCAAAATCTATTTACTCCGATTTAATTTTACTTATAATTAAAGTTTCGACTACCTAATATTCAATTGTATATGGATATGTAACGTGTAAACCGACGTGCACAGTGTAGACGATTGAAAGGATGGGATGGGTGGAAATGTATGATGTGATTTTGGACCACATGGATCAGCAGTCAGTACTCAGTTACTCACACTCAAGTCTTAGCAGGACTAAAGCTAACAAGAGTGTTTGTAGACTTACAGTGTTTCAGCATGAACAACGAATTAAGTATTTCTCTGAATTTGCGAAAATGACGTATTTTTGAAGTATTATTTGCGGCCCCGACATTTAAAAGAAAATAGAGAAGCAAATTTCTGATTTCGGACTCAGCGCACAATTAATTATCTCTTTAAAATAATTCAAATTCATAAAATAAAATATGAATTATATATAGTTGAAAAGCTCCTCATTTGCGCATTACGCAAGTGTTTTCAAAATAATAATTTAACTGTTTAGGGCGAAAATTAATTAACATCCTTTAGTGACTTTTAGTCTGGTCAACTGGTTCTAAGTATTCAGCCACAAAAATATCAAATAAATGGCATAAAAGGAGGTTTTATAATCAATATATTGGCTCTATTTAAATCATAAAATTATAAACATAAAATTATTTAAAGAAATGAAATTATGTATACATGCGCATATACGGCATATACCTTTCTGCGCATGTCTACTATCAGAGTTACTGTACAACGCGATACCAACGAAGAATTAAGGTCTTATCTTCGACCTTCGTTGGCGGTACGCGCCGTTCAGTGCCCCATCAGTGCAAATGGCGGGTTAGCACTTTCAAGGTTCAAAAAAAATATATATATAATGGGAAAGTATGGATAAATCAATAATGTAAATTAAAAAGTAAATGCATAAATAATTGTGTGTGTGTAAACAGTAGATTTATTTTACCATTCTCCTTTATTTAGTAAAAAATAATACAATTATTCTAATCACATTTCAGATCTTACAAATATTTCGTGCAAACCTTTCTTTAATTTTCTCTTTATTATTATATACTGAACGTAACTATGATTTGCTTTCTTAATTTGGCAATATCGCGACAATTGTAAGATGTGTTATACAGTAACACAATATAGATAGTTTCATCCGACCGGATTCTAAATTATTAGTATAGTAACTCAATTTAATATTATGCGAATTCCAGATACAGGTGCACATCGTCTATGAATTATTTATCATCTGGCAAAGTTTTAAGCGATTATTTCAATGACACCTTAAACATTTCTGTTCCGTAAGCGACTCACTTCGCAACGAAATTACTTAAAGTATTATTACTTGCATGTAATACTTACTTGAAACTTGAGCATATTATAGATAATGCATAGCCTAACTGCACCTATATTTGGAATTTGAATATTTTAAAGCATTTTTTTTTCCTAATAAAAAATTAGGTTCGTACATCATAGGCGTTCCAACGAGTCCACGAAGTACATCGATTGCGACTTTTGAATAATCCGATTTAAGTAAATTTTTAAAAAGTATCGTGTTTTATCAAACCAAAAATCTTTGCATTGAATATCTTTAAATTAAAGTGAGTGACATACTTTTAGTGCATCAAACAATAGAAAAATAACTTATATCCCTAATTTATAGGAGTGCCAAATTTTACGATAACCTAAAGCTAGCAAACGAAATTTCATATTTACTAACCTGATGATGGTACAATTTTTTGTGAATTTATAAATATTTTCAATAAATAACCATCGTTTTGCTTGTCAGCTTTAATTTTCTTCCAAAACTTTGGAACGTCTTGAGAATAGGGATTAAAAGTGTATAGATGAATTTTAAAATTGGAATCCTGACATAGAAATACATCTGACAGAATATTGAAATCCCATATTATTCTTAGGAATGAATAAGCTTCAATACAGCTATTAAGGCATTGTCCATTGTTTATAAAAAAGAATGCCTCATTATTCCAATGCAAAGAATTTTTTAATTTAAAGAGAGTGAGTTGAAAGTTTTTTTTGTTAAAATTATCGATTAGTACCTTGTTTACTGGTAATGGTTTTATGAATGCATCATTAGGATGAAACATGTAAAGTTTTATTTTCGGATTATTTTTAACGAGCTTATCATTTTCCTTTACTTCCATCAAAGTAACAGATTTACTACCGGATTTAAATAAATAGTTATAATTGCAATGACTCCAGTTTACAAAAACAACGATTTGCTCCCACATAACTGATTTCAAACCAATTGCCAATTTCAAATGAATAAAACATAATATCACCTTTTCACCAATAAACCTTTTTATTTTCATTTACTTATTCGTGAAATATTAACCCTAGTTTTTTGAAGCTCACCCTGTTGAAAAAATCCACCTGGACTTCCAGCTGGAATTCCAAGTGGAATTGCAGGTAGATTCTAAGAGGAATCCACTTAATTTTTGCAACTAATTACTAAAAATTGAATTTTACGTAGATTTGGTGCCTATACTTAATGTTGCCATGCAGATGATAACACTCAAACTGGGGAATTAAGCTTTTATACTAAATTTTTTAACTTTTTTTACTTAACAAAAAAGTTAACTAACATTTATTTGTCTGAGTTTTCCAAAATTCATCATGAATATTTAAACAATTTAAATTAACAGTTGGTAATATCAATAGAGCTACTTTTAAATATTAGTGTAAATATAGAGAATAACTTTACCCTATGTAGTAAATAAAGACCCAACTTACGTCGATATAAAATAAACTCTCTAGAGGAAAGTTAAAAAGTCTAGGTTACGACTTAGAATATAAAATAATTATAAATTTGAAAGAATTTGACCTTTATAGTTGGTGGATTGGTTGATTTATTGAAAAAGAATACATCTTATATCTTTTATTTGTTTTGAACTAATTTTAGTTTTTACTCGATCGACGGACAATTATAATTTAGAAATGCTACTATATAGTACTCATATCTAATTATCATATCTAACAGTATAAATACCTCGAAAATACAGCGATGAAAATTGCTAATTACTTTTTATACATTTGGTCGCTTTAGGGGGGTTTAAAGGTCCTACCATTACAACTAGATTGTATTATACCACCAGATTCTAAATAATAAAAACTTAGTAACTATTATATAAATACGTCAAATTATGCAAAGTTCAAATACAGGTGCACTTTATGGACGCTGTTAAAATATGAAATTCTCTCGTTGACGTGAACCACGTAAAATAAAAGTGTTTGAAATACGGTGCACCAAATTCGCTAATATCCCATTTCCGATTTCTGCATCTAAAATTAAATCAAAACTGAAATATAAATATTCTGGTTCTAAACTTAATTATTATACTTCTTTTTTATTTCTATAACAAATAAACAAATATAAAAAGCATATGCCATTAGTAGACAGTTAAAAATATATTTCAACCCCTCCAAAGAAAGTATTTCGCATTCCACTACATATTTTGTATTGAGAAATGGAATGCCTAGGTAATTTAAATGTTGAACAATACCGCTTTCAACTAAGCTTACATACATTAGCTCAACTCGTTTGCGTAAAGAAAAATCATCTCTCAAAAGAAAAATACCATAACTAGAGAACGAATCATATGTAATAATATGTACATCATCGCTTTTAGTTACTGCTAACTTAACAAATTCACAATATTCTATGCAAGCAACGCTATTATCTACCTTTATCAAATCTAAACATTCTAATATATCCATTATAAGTAAATTATTATTATAAATAGGCGTATGAGCAAAATATTGTTTAACATATTGTCTGGTATAAACTTTGTAGCCATTATTTATCAAATCCCATGGCGTTTTTATATCTTTATCATAAACGGCAAAAACCGTTAGTATTGATTGCAACGAACTTTGTAGAAAACTAGTTAAAATCATAAAAGTAAAAATGAACCATATGAAAATTATTTTACCTAATAGAAAATTAGGTTTGTACATCATACGCGTTCCAACGAATCCGCGAAGTATATCGATTGCGACTTTTGAATAGTTTGATTTAAGTAAATGTTTGAAAAGTTTGGTGACGATTATAAAAGTTGTTATACATAAAAACCAAAATTTCCAAGGAAGCGTAAGACCTAATTGATAAGCAACTGACACTCTTGATTTACTTGTAATGAAGCAATAACCACTAACTACGTATGAATTAAGTTCGTTTTTAAAGAAACCTCTT
>UELU01100543.1:0-14150 GCA_900490025.1 Megastigmus dorsalis | reverse complement strand
GCAAAATCCATCATATGATTTGGTCAGAATATGTTGTTGAAGTAATATTAGCAAGTTCCCATGAAATTATTTGATTTTTCATATTAAAATTGGCATAAATGATAGTCAAATATACGATATATATTGTATTAAATGTAATTAATGCATTGTTTTTTTTTTATTTCAGGTGAATATAGGAAAATACAACCTATAAGGATAATACCCCCTTAACCCATTAACGACCGAGAATCGTATTTTTTTCATCATTTTTAAGGCAAATTCTCATCATTAAAAAACGAGAATTTTCAAATGAAAAATATGGTCTCCCATACTTTGCAGTGTGCTCTTTCAGAATCTGGGGTTGAAATTGCGATTTTTCCACTAAAAAAAAATATGGCCGCTTTTAAACAAAAAAAAACACGAATAATCGAAGACATTTTTTTTCTCATAGAAAACGGCGAATGACCCCCTCTTTTTTTTGAACCATGAGTGCACTAAATAGTTGTAGTTGAACGACGAATTTTTTTAATTTGTAACAATTAATATTTTTACCCCCGAAATGGCGTTTTTCACCCCTCGAGCGGTGAGCAAAATTTCACGTTTCGCATAAAATAGAAAAAAAATCGGATCTTCACGAAAATTGGTATCCCTCGGTTTTTTAGGTCGCTGATTACGAATCTGCCCTCAAAATTTGAAAATTCAAGATGGCGGATCCAATATGGCCGACCAAAAATCCAAAAACTTATTTGAATCGGGTGAAATTGGGCACTCAGGGGTTTTTGAGGTCGCTGATCTTGATTCAGCCCTCAGAAATCGAAAATTCACAATCGCGGATCTTCGGGAATTTTCGGAATCACAGATCACGATTCTACCGTTTGAACTCATAAATTCAGTTCTTGTGACAAAATATGAAAAAATAAAGTTTTTTTCGATCATTTTTCAATAAGAAACTACTAGATTCAACCAGAAGAAATATACACTTTGTCTCAACTGTTTTCTGATTTTGTTATTTCTGTCCGAGAAATGAGATTTCATAACGCATGCCATTTCTATTCTGTAGCGATTTTTCGTCAAATTTATTAAATTTTCGTAAGCAATTTTATGATAGTAGCGATAAAGTCAAAATATGTATTCCTTCCAAACTTTTATAAAACTTTTTGAAGATTAAATGAATTATCAATAAAATTGTCCTTTTCGAACTATAGTACTAAAACTTGATCATGTCGGCGAAATGAGACCGAGATAGATGATGTGCGAGAATCGTTTTACGCTTTGAGGAGTTTCTTCCATAAAATATTTTTCGGAATATTTCGTTCGAACAATTTTACACTCTTTTTACATTTGTAATATATATTTCATACGCTTTGTTAGGGCGGTATTACGCACAATCTTCTATACCAGATCAATCTTGACGCAAATTTTTTTAATCATATAAATCAACTACGTCAAACCAAAACTCGACTCTTTGCGATATTTACCCACGCAATGTCACAAAAACAACCGAGACGTGCTGTTTCTCCTGATTCTGGTGATGAAACATGTACCTCTGAAGATATCACCATAATGGATTCAAAATTAGTTTCGATTTTATCTAGAGCCGCAGGAGTTACCCCATTACGGCCATTAAAGAGGTACAATTCGATTGAAAAAGCCTAAATGGTGACATCGTTTCCCCAGGCATTCTACCTTTACAGTCGATTCATGGGTGGGGTTGATATTCATGATGGACACTGTAACAACGTGCTGCCGAGTATTCAATCGAAAAAATGGACATGGGTAGTTTTTATGAGGCTCATCCAGGCTGCCGTAGTAAATTCCGTAGTAATATTCAACGCAGCTGCGGTAGACAAGAAAAAAGTTGGAACTAAAGAATTTTAAATGTCGATACCTAAGAGTTATATCTATCGTGGTAAAAAAAAAACGGGAAAAACAAAGATCTATTTCACAGAAACTACAAAAACGATGCTCCAAATGTCCCATTAGAACAAGGTTTTTCTGTGAAAATTGTAATTTATATTTTTGCAAACAGTGTTTGAAAAAGAATCACGAGAATACCAAATTAGCTGTGAGAGGCAAGGGGACTCACTATAATCAAGCACCCCAAAGGAGACACAATTTTCCCACGTCCACGTCGTTGTCTTTGGGTTGCGCTAAAAGTAAAATAACAAGGTGAACGCGGAAGTAAATAGATTTTGATTCGTCATGTTGGCTCCGCTATTGTGAATTTTCGAATTCTGAGGGCACAATCGAGATCAGCGAGCTCAAAAACGCCTGAGTGCCCAATTTCACCCAATTCAAATAAGTTTTTGGATTTTTGGTCGGCAATATTGGATCCGCCATCTTGATTTTTTCAATTTTGAGGGCGGAATCGTATTCAGCGACCTCGAAAACCCGAACTCCCGAGTGCCCAATTTCACCCGATTCAAATAAGTTTTTGGATTTTTGGTCGGCCACATTGGATCCGCCATCTTGAATTTTCAAATTTTGAGGGCTGTTACGTGCGGAGTACGGAACTGTATGCTTCAGCCGAGAGTACTGCACTCCGCTCGTGTTGTATATATATACCCCGTAAGGGCTCGCACCCTAGATAATTGAGAGGAGTAAAATAAAGATGTTTATGGGAAAAAGGATAAAATAATAAATTGTATATTATGATGTAAAAAAAACAAAGAATATATATATATTGTTAATTCCCTTTTTTACAAAAAGTTATTACAATCTAGCTGAGCACCGCTGCGCTCACCTGGGTTTCGCGGATTCTGAGTTACAAATTCTGAGTTACAAAGGGAAGGAGAGATTCGATGGGATTCCGGCGTTGAAAGCTCCCTCGGTGCTCAGCGTACGCGGGCCACGCTCACTCGAGCTCTACTCTGTCAATGGGAGATAGAGCGAGAAGGGAGGTGGGGGAGAGAGGGAAAAGAATGTACGCATGCAATTCCACTCGAGCAACACAGCTCGAGCCAGGCCCTCTGAGAACTCTGCTCCAGTCACTCTGCTTTTTCTTGAGTTCTCGCTGATCCAAGCCAGAGGGATAAGGTAATAAGCGAGGGGCTAAGCCAAGTCCCGAGGTGAACGACAATGTTTAATGGTCGCCTTTCCTTGGGGCTGTTACGGCAGGCCTGCTTGCGATCAAGCTTTGAGGGTCCTCCTTGATTTTTACCCTGGCGGGGAGCTGCGGCGTGTGGAGGGGCTAGCAACACGTGTTCGCTCGAGTTGTATAGGTACTTGGGTACACAAAAGGGAAAGAGAGGGAGAGAGGGAGAGAGAGAGGTCCGCGCGCCAAGAAGGGAGCCGATTGTGCCGATCGGGAAACTATCTAGGAAGGGGAATCGTAATGTCTCGGCTTCACCTTAGGGACGCTAGACGGGAAAATGCAGCGACCGTACACGGCGTGCCTTCTAACTATCGGAAAGCGTCTTCATCGTCATCTGGGTCTGCGTTAGGCTGGTCGTTCCCAAAGTCCATGGGTTCTTCTTCCGCCACTCGGAGTTCGGGTCCGTCCAGTTTAACTTGAACTGTCACCTGTATCAGCTCGTCTTCCGCTGTAACCCAAGTAATGGCCGTGGGTTCGAGGAACTCGTTTAGGTATTGGGTTATTTGGCGGAAGTTACACGGCGGTTGAAGTAGGAGGACGATTGTGTCCAATCCCTCTGGGTAACACCCTACAATAACGATGTTCGACATAATTTTTTTTTATTTATTTTTTTATTTATGCAGCCTGGAACAAAAAATAATGGTTTTGTTAAGGTTCGTGTGTTGGGTAATTCCAGAAGATTGAATATGAGAATTTTAAGAGGTGAGCGGGTCGGTCATGCACATGTAGATATTAGTATGTGGGTTGGTTATAGATTAGTTCGCTGATTTTCTCCAATATTTGCTGAGGGTTTATGTTTGTATTAAGGCTTCTGTTAGTCCTAGGTAGTGGTGTTGGGTTCTTTCGGTTCTTCGTACTGCGTTTTTAGGTATAATTCTCGGGTGTGGTTCGCTTGAGAAGAAGTGGGAATCTCAATTTTTTACACGTGTTTTCGTGGAGGCTGTGGATGCTACGCTCTACGTATTTGTTGCATTCCTCATGATAGATTTGTCTCTCCTCGTCTGTGGTACGTTGTTCAGCGAGAGACATTTTTCTTGGTTCTGCTGGGCCTGGTGAATGGGGTCGCTTGATTTGAGGGCAGCAGTCGCGTGTTCGGGTTCGTAGTAGCATACGTATCCTAATCTGGGTTGGTTATAATGGTTGTTCACGATCCGATAGTATAGCAAATCCCCAAATTGATTGAAATGTTGGAGGAAAATTTCTTCCTCTTTTTCGGGCGTTTGGTAGCTGGGTAGCCTGCAAAATAGACGAGTATGTGCTTTGTTCTCATATCGCGGGATTCGTGTAGTCCGCTAGTTACGTTTTTCTAAAGGGGTTATTTCCTTGGGTCTCTTGATTTCATGCGTTTGGTTGGTCTGCGTTGATGCGTTTCGAGTGAGCTTGATGCCCGATGTTCGGATATGATTAATAGTGTCGGCTTGCGTAGCTTGTTTTTTGGTTTTAAACTCGATTGACAGAGATGAAGATCTTTTATCTACCCTACGGGTTTTAAAATGAGATATCGGTCCTATTTCTCCTAAGGCCGTGAGAACCTCGACGATCAGTAGGTTTAAGTCGTAGGTTAGGGTGGTTGTCTTGGTGTCTACCTTATTGGCGTTTGCCATTTGGTCTGTAACAAAAATATGTGCGTATGTTCAGTAAATTGAGGTCGTGTCCCGTTGAATCAAGTTAAGCATCGATTTCGTTGATTTGCATGGGTAGTTTGGTAGAGTCTGGGTCTGAGTTTCTTAATGGTTTGGGGGGGGGGGGGATAAACGAAGTTCGGGGTCGGTTCAGGATTTATAATTGTCCTCTGGTGACGCACAGCGGATTTCGGGCCTTTAAAGTGGTTGGGTTTTTCCCAGCCTTGAGTTTTGCTGTTTTTGCACCTAAGTGTAATGACTATGGTCATGATAAGAAAAGTTATGAGGCTTCCCGACAGGCTTCCATAGGTGAGCGATTGGGTATAACTTGTCTGCCTCTTGTGGGCCTTCATTTCGTGTGATTTCTTCCTGAACTTTGCCAGCGATTCTCCTCCTTCCTTAAGGGTATCGATACTCATTACTGGGTTATTTTGGAGCTCGTTTAGAAATTCCTCATGTTCTTCATATTCGGGTATTATTTCAGATAGGTGAAGATGCACTTCAGGTTGGTACATATAATACGATCCCTCTTTCTTTTCTCGATTATTTGCTAGGGTAATAGAATTCGTTCTACAAATGCAACTTAAAGCTAAACGTAGTAATCCGATTCCAGTTAGTTTGATTTCCTGAGTGGGTTTTCCAGCACAGATGAAACGAAATCTGGTAGACTTGACTGTGGAAAATAGCCAAGTTTCTTCGCTGGTTAGGTATATCCACTTTGTGTCGGTTTTAGGTTTGAGGTAGATATTGCAAGAGGGTAATATCTGGGGGTTTGGTAGAAGGAGCATGGCAATTTCACATTCTGCTGGTTCAGCTACGTCTCGCAGTGGCTGCTCGATTGGGCATATTTGGCCATAGTGTGTGGGTTGACATTGGTTCCAGGACTCGAAACTCACCTTCGTATATGCTTGGTGGTCCGTACTTACGCTTAAGTAAGGGTGCGAGGGTTTGATGTAGGCGATACTATTTATGGTGTTCTGTGTTATGCCTAGCGAGTGCAATCGGTACATATGGTATCTTGTCTTATCTATGAGTGGTATATGTAGTTCAGGTAAGACCTTATCTCCTTTTTGGATACCATCTACTTTGGAGATGGTACTTATCTCCTCTGGCCTTAAATGTTCTATTGGCACAGGGAAATCTAGATCTGTAGTTACTCGATTTATGTCTTGTCTGAGCTGTTGGAGTATGCTCCGGGTAAGAAGGGAGGAGTGAATTTGTCCTCGCGTAAGGTATATTAAAAGGTCCAGAAATGACTGTGTGCTGTGAATGAGATTGTCCAGTTGAGCTTCTATC
Organism: Megastigmus dorsalis; assembly: GCA_900490025.1. Taxonomy (NCBI): domain Eukaryota; kingdom Metazoa; phylum Arthropoda; class Insecta; order Hymenoptera; family Megastigmidae; genus Megastigmus; species Megastigmus dorsalis. Next base: position 8,159 of record UELU01100543.1, on the reverse strand, counting down.
TGTCTGGTGTATATCGTGATCTGTAGTGTGAACTTGAGTTTTTCCTCTTCCTTTTTATGGATATTCACGTATTGGTGGATCACCTCTTACAGTCTTCGGATATGCGCCTCGTGGGTTCGAGTAATATTGTAGAGTTCTCGTAAATTGGCCTCGACAAGGTGGGATTGCTCTTCGACTAAGTGTACTAGCGATCCTTGGTCCTGAAAGAGTCGATCAATATTTTTATTTATAAGGTCTGCATCGTCGGAGGTTATTAACCCGAAAAGACTTTTGCTTACGCTGCCGTCGATGCCTAAGGGTACTATATGTTTCTGTCTTATACTGGGTAGTCCAGCAGGTTTGTCATTCTGGGTTTTCCCTATGGTTTCTAGGATCTCTCTGACTTGATCGTGGAGTATCTGTAATTGGGTGTGTTTTAGATTGACTAAATCCGTTCCCAGTGCGAGGTGGCATTCTCCTTCTGGGAGAAGAACTTTACATTTGCGTTCCGCTGTTTCAAAACTGGATATGGGCCCGTGTGCTTTCAGGAAACTATCTACTTCCAAGACGATTGCCACTTGCCAAACGGTTCTTTTAAATCGGACGGTTTTGATTCTCTCGTAGTAGATGCTGGGATTGTGTCCTATGGGTTCTAATTTATGGGTCTGGGTTAGTTTGCCTAGGGTGGTGCATATAGCGGAGAAAAGGATGAAGATTGATAGCGTCTCGTGCATCGTCATACCTGAAACAGCTTATTCGATTATACCGTAACCTAAGGGGGGACCGGTTTGAGTTTATCCGCGTGTTTGCGAATGCGTTTCCCGTTGGGTAGTTCTAATATTATGTTATTTTTCGCAAGTATTCCTACAATTTTAAGAGGATCCTTATAATAACTATCGAATTTATGGGTTCGAGGTTCATTTAATACACAGGCGTAATTACCAACTTTACCGGTAAATGTTTTCGTTTTCTGGTCGTATCGTTCTTTACTCGTTGCTTTGCATCGGATTTGTCTTTCGCCGGCCATTTTTATCATCTTTGAAAACCTGTTAATTAGGTCTTGGAGGTAGAGGTTATAGGTCCTAATTTTTTCGTCGGGGGGTATTCTCATGGGGAAACGGGCTACTCGACCGTACACGAGTTCAAACGGCGTAAAATTTGTGGCCGAATGCACGCTGGTGTTATAGGTGTAGGTGGCGAAAGGGGTTAGACGATCCCAGTCGTCATAGGTCTCGGAATAGCTCCTTAGGAAATCCATGTGAGGTGCATGGCTCATTTCAAGTGAGCCGTTACTCTGAGGGTGGTACGCCGATGTAGTCAGGTGGTGTACCTTAAAAAGCTTTAGCATACTTTCTACCACTTCAGACAAAAAGCTCGGTCTGACAAGATGCCTCGGGGTGCTCCGAATTGACAGATGAGGTGTCTGACTAGTGCGTCTGCTACGGTGGAGGCACGTAGATTGGGTATGGGGACGGCAATCAGATATTTGGTCAGATTACATTGTATGGTTAATATATGCTGGTTACCGTCTGGTGTCATGCGGAGTTTACCAACGGTATCTATTGATATTTTATCGAATGCTTCGATTGGAGTATCAGTCAGAATCATGGGTTCTCGAGTTGCGGCGCGCTCTATTTTTCTTTCTTGACACGTGGGGCACTTCCGCATGAAATTTAAGACGTCATTTCTCATCCCACACCAGTAGTATCTTTCACGTATCTTCTGATACGTTTGGTTAATTCCCTTATGACCACCCACTAGGCTGGTGTGGAGGGTTTGTATTATAGATTCTCTTTCTCCTGTAGGTGGTAAGGTTATGGTTCCATAACATATGATTACTGAAATTGTGGAATTTTCGAAGAGGTTGATGATTAATTCTATCATCACCCCAGGTTCTAGAGGGTCCGTGAGATCTCCGGTACGGAAGATTCGAAATGAAGTTACCTTCCGCCTCTGTAGGACGTCTTTGAGGTTTCTTAGAGCAAGTTTTACGTCACTTATATGTAGCGTGTCGTAATGTTTATTTTTCACTATCAATGAAAAAATATGACGATTTTTGTAGGGGGTCACTAGCACTTGGCCTATCTTGGGTTTCTTAGTTTTTAGCGCCCTTGGGTCTATTGTTCCTAATTCATCCAGTAGCTCCATAGTCGGGGCGGTTTGTTCGCCGTCACTTATCATAAAATGCACAAGGTTGCCACTGTTGTACGTAAGGCACTGTCGTGAGGTAGTGACATTGTTTCGAAGTAAAGGTACTGGGATTCTGAGGTTGGATGAATTTGTACGACTATCGGTTGATTCATTCGCTCTTCTTGTGATAGCCTTGTGTTATGGGTAGGGGAGAAAATATTGGTATATCGGATATTGCTGGTTGTGAGAAATTCAACCCCACTGAGTCTGATGCCTCTTCTTTTATTGCCTCGGGGACTTCTAGGAGGTTTTTGTAGGTTATTTTACTTGTGTCTTGCTTGAGGGGCGTGCTTCCAGCGGTGGGTGGAACGTTGTATTGTGGGTGTTGTCGAAATCATTCGGGTTAGGTTCTAGTTGTCGCGGTGATTTCGGAAATTTCGTCTTTGTCTGAAGATTCTGAATCACTTTCGTCTCCGCTGGATTCTTCCTGGGTATTTGTAGGCACGTTTTGCGGCTAAAAGGGCGAGATTTTTGTCTTTTCGGGTGCTCCCCCCTCCTCTTGGGAGAATGCAGCCTTCCCAAAACCAAGGAGGCCTGATCCGAAAGTGCACGCACTCTTTGAGCTAGGACAGTATCTATTGACTTTTGGTCTCCTGTTCTCAGTTTCTTATCTAACTCTTCTCTGTGCTTTGGTATGAGTTGACTACCTTCCGAGTAATATGCTGGTAATGGTTTGGGCGGTGGTTCTTCCTGGCGATCTCGGAAATACCAGTAGCCCGTTTTATTGAATCTGTCTCGTAGTTTCTTTTCGAGTAGATCGTCGGCTCTTTTTATTTCCCGATGTAGTGTTTCGCGTATATTTGATTCATTCCATTTGTTATGAGTTATCGAATGGGGTTCTGTTGTAGTCTCGTAGTGTGTAGGAGCTGAGGGTTCAGTCGTTGTGTCCGATGTAAACGCATCGTCGTCGGTTTCACTATTAACTGGGGTTATTTCAATCTCTTTATGTATCTCTATCGAAGGGTGATCCGTTTGTAGTGAAACATGTGTGTTAGAGTCGCTTCCGCTAGAAGTTGGTTCTATTCTGAGTCCACTTGTTCTAGGATCATAAAGGGGGTACGTTGTCGTCAGATTCTCCGATTTCAGTTTAGGAGAATATTGATTTTCGAGTATTGGGTGGCAATGTGATCGTTGACGTATGATCGCTGTCGTTTATTGATATACTGGATATTACTGGATCTTTTGGATAGGGGGAGCCGTTTTTTGTGTTTTCGCTCCTATCGGTCGTCCGCGCGGGCGTTTTTCCATTCTCTCACTTGTTGTGTGAGATCGTGGTCTAAACGGAGGGAGGGTGAGTTTATCTCCTTTTGGTTTGGGGTTAGGGGCTTCTTCCACTATTTCGGTTTCTTTTGATGATTTACGACGCAGCGTTAATATTTTTATTTGTGGAAGAGTTTGGTTTATTTGGTTCTCTGATAGTTTCTCTTCTGGTGGATTTCTTGATAAAGTGTCGGCGTTACAGTTTAGTTTGCCTGGCTTGTACTTAAAGGTATATTGGTAGTTTGCGAACTTAAACATCCAGCGCATCAGTCTTTGTCCGGGGTCTTTTCGGTTGTGCATCCACGTTAATGGCTTGTGATCCGCCACTAATGTCAATTTGCGGCATAAGAGGTATGGTTCAAACCATTTCATGCCGTATAGGGCTGCGAGGCATTCTTTTTCGGTGGTCGTATAATTTTTCTCGGCGGAGCTGAGCATTCTGGATAGGTATGCGACGGGGTAATCAAAGCCGTCGGTTTCTTGGCTTAAAACGGCTCTAATGGCATATTCCGATGCATCGGTTGTAAGGGTAAAGGGCTTCGAGAAGTCGGGGAATTTTAGAATTGGCGCAGTGCATAATGCTTTTGTAAGGGTATCGAAACTTTTTTCTTGTTTTGGACCCCAAACAAAATTCTTTTCCTTCTTTGTTAGGTCTGTTAGAGGTTGGGCTATCATTGAAAAATCCTGTATGGACCTTCGATAGTATCCTACCAATCCTAGGAATTGTCTTATATTTTTGGGGTTTTTGGGTTTCGGGTAATTTTTTATTGCTGAGATTTTAGCGGGGTTAGGTTCGACTCCTCTCTCGATGACAATGTGTCCAAGATAGGCTACTTCTCTTCTGAGAAATTCGACCTTGTTCGGTTGAAGGACTAGACGCTCTTCTCTGAGGCGATCTAATAATTTTTTGGTCTTTTTGTCATGTTCCCAGAGGCTTTTGGCATAGATGATTATGTCATCGAGGTAGACTAACATCTCTACATTTGGAAGTCCTCTCAATACTTGGTCCATGAGGCGTTGGAAGGTAGCTGGGGCATTTTTCAGTCCAAAGGGCATTCTGGTATATTCATAGTGTCCACTTGGAGTTGAAAAGGCAGTTTTCCAGGCATCTTTGGGATCCATGGGAATTTGGTGGAAGCCCATCACTAAATCGAAGGCTGAGAAATATACCAAATTCCCTAGTTGATCGAGGATATCTGCTATGTTTGGTATTGGGTATGCATCGCCGATAGTTTTGGTATTGAGGTCCCTGAAGTCTATTACCATACGCCATTTAATTTGGCCTTGACTGTCTGGTTTATTGGGTACAGTCCAGAGAGGGGAGTTTGAGGGTGAATCGGAGGGTTTTATTACTCCTTTGAGGTATTTATCTATTTGGGTTGTTATGAACTCTTTGTGTACTGGGGGATAGCGATATTGCTTCGTGTTAATAGGGAGTTCGTTTTCCGTAGGTATCATATGCTTTACCTTGTGCGTACAGGGTAGCGGGTCTCCACGGAGTAGAAAAACATCGTGGTAATCTTCTAGGATTTTATCCACGTGCTGTAATTCTTCTGCGCTCATATGTTCGCATTTTATTAGTTTCTTTAATTCTATTATTCTTTCTGCTTCTTCGGTGATGGGTGGAACTTCGATTTCGGTTTTGTCGTCTGAGTCGAAATTATATTCATCATGGGCGAGATGGAAGGGTATAATTTCTTGTGGGTCAATATCGAACGTTATTTCTTCCTCTTCTGTATTTATCGCCCATATTTTACAGGTTTGGTCGGTATTGTTGATTATTCCTTCACCCAAGTAATCATTATCGTTTCCATCGTTGATTTTTGGCAAGTAACCCTCTTGTAAATAAGTTTTTACAAGGTTTATTCGAATTACTTGCCGGGTTCTAGCCGGTATGGTTACAGAAACTCGCCCTAGTGTTGGTTTTTCGGGAGTTTCTTATTTGGGGTGAACCTTCTGTGTTAGGTAAATGCTTTGTATTTCCCCGGGTGCAATATCTTCCTTCTTGATAAAGGGTATTGGGTTTATTACATCGCTTTCGACGACGAGCGCGTTGTTATAATAGGATATTACGGCACTTTCCCTTATTAGGTAGCCGCGACCTAACATACCATCCTCGTCAATCGGAAATTTGTCGGAGACTATATAAAATGGCGTGGGTTTGCCCCTGATAGTCAATTGCACTGTTCCTCCACTGTTTATAGAGCCTTGGCCGATACCAGTCAGCGGTATGGCTTTGGTGATGTCGACTAATAGATCTTGGTCGACAGCACTTTTTTTTATTATGTTCTCTGAGGAACCGTTATCGATCATGAAGAGGAGGTATGGCCTCGAACCTTCAGTTATATGTAGTCTGACACGGGTTGGATCTTCGTCGATATCGTCCAGATCGTTTAGATTGTGAGGTCCTTTACATGATGCGACAACGACGCTTCTTCGCTCCTCTTGAGCAGGTGGATTGTGGGTGTCAGTGACATGGGGGTGGTACTAGAGGGCTGGCTCACCGTCGCAAGGGGGCGAGCCGCTTGGGAGTTTAAAGAATCCTCCGGTATACGATAGTTTGGATTGGGTTAGGGCGGAACGATTCCTTTCCGGTATTATTAAATTTTCCTTCGTTGTTTGCGTGGAGTGGGGCGATTGATGCGCCATTTAACGGTAATCGTAACGGTATCGGGTATCGGGGATATTGCCTTTCTCTCTCTGACATTCCAGTCATGCTGCTTCTTTGTAGGCAACTTCCAGGTTTGCCGGTTTTTGTGTAGGCAGCATTACTTGCTCTGTAAATTAGTTTCCCTATTCTTCTTTGAGGGCACTTTTGGCTCCCAATAATAAGATGTTTAGGTGATGGTAGAAATCACCGATGGTTTCACCTTGTCTGATCCGTAGTTGGTGGATTTTTTCGCTATAATAATTGAAGTCCTTCCCAGGTGAGAACCTGTCCTTAAGTGTCTTGATTAAGGTATCTACTGTGGTAAAGGATTTTCCATAAGTACAGTCGCGAGCGGAGCCCTTTAGCTTGGAGAGCACTGCTTGTATATATAGTGCTTGTTGGTCTGCTGGGATATATATAGTTCCATATTATGCCCATCAAATTCTCTGAGTCCCACGAAGACATTTTGGAGGGCGAAATTGGCCGTCATTATATTGACCATTGCCGTTGTGGCGTCGGCAGCTAGGGTGCGGTTGGGGTTGCCGCCGCTTATTTGGTCGTTATTGTTTGCCATTTTTATGTTGCTATGATTTGCTGGGGGATTTGCAAATGAGGTCTTCTGAATTTGCGTTTAACGTTGACGTAGGATTTATTGTTAAGGGATACCTCGTTTTTGTTGTAGGGTAGCGAATTGTAAAATTATAATGAGTCTTATAATTAATTGAACTTAATAGTCTATTTATCTAAAGCGATTATTGTTTAGTCGGGATAGTTCTAGTAAAGCGGAATTAATTTTATTACAAAAATTTGGACGATTTTTAAAAGAAATTAAAGGAAATTTGGTAGATTTTAGTAATTGAATGTAATATTGAAGAAGGGGGGAAGAATGTTTTAAATTTATATAAAATAAAGATTTTTATGGGAAGAAGGATAAAATAATAAATTGTATATTATGATGTAAAAAAAACAAAGAATATATATATATTGTTAATTCCCTTTTTTACAAAAAGTTATTACAATCTAGGTGAACACCACTGCGCTCATCAGGGTTTCGCTGGTTCCGAGTTAAAAATTCCGAGTTACAAAGGGAAGGAGAGATTCGATGGGATTCCGGCGCCGAAAGCTCCCTCGGTGCTCAGCGTACGCGGGCCATGCTCACTCGAGCTCTACTCTGTCAAAGGGAGATAGAGCGAGAAGGGAGGTGCGGGAGAGAGAGAAAAGAATGTACGCATGCAATTCCACTGGAGCAACACAGCTTGAGCCAGGCCCTGTGAGAACTCTGCTGCAGTCACTCTGCTTTTTCTTGAGTTCTCGCTGATCCAAGCCAGAGGGTTAAGGTAATAACCGAGGGGCCAAGCCAAGTCCCGAGGTGAACGACAATGTTTAATGGTCGCCTTTCCTTGGAGCTGTTACGGTAGGCCTGCTTGCGATCAAGCTTTGAGGGTCCTCCTTGATTTTTACCCTGGTGGGGAGCTGCGGCGTGTGGAGGGGCTAGCAACACGTGTTCGCTCGAGTTGTATAGGCACTTGGGTACACAAAAGGGAAAGAGAGGGAAGGAGAGGGAAAGAGAGGGGGAGGGGGAGAGAGAGAGAGAGAGAGAGAGATACATAGATAGATAGCATTTTATTTCGTTACAAGAACAAAAAAATAATACAATATAAAGAATAGTACAATAATTGCGATGAATATATACAATAAAATATATCACAGTCAGAATCAATATTACACAAATCAGTCTTTGACTATCATTATTATACATACATACACTCACACAAAACAGATAATATTTACAAAAGGCAAAACAGTTTGGTTAATGAGTCCCAGTGTGCGCAACAGAGCAACTAAGCATCCAGGTCAAGGAGGTATTGATAGACCGCCGTTTTAAATCTGCGCAAAGATGGTAAAAAGCGCAGATGATCAGGGAGAGAGTTCCAAAGGTGCCCACCTTGAACCTGAAAAGATTTTATGCCGGTTTCAGTACGCACCCTCGGTATTGAGAGTTCTTTTGCAACACCCCTGCTAGTGCCCCTGGACTGGTGTTTATTAAAAAAAGCCGCTAGATATTTTGGTTCATTCATAC